>NIVC01003361.1:45000-102414 GCA_002269645.1 Macrostomum lignano | reverse complement strand
TTTTAAGACAATAAGTTTGAATTAGTACATTACTCTCTCAGTTGATGCTTTTTCCGCCAAGGGAAAGCGAAAAATCAAAGCCGAGTCCAGACGTTTAGCTCAGGTTTTGGACTCACCGATGACTCTACAAGCGTAGAAGTCGCTCCAGCTTCTTCGTGACACACCGGATCTTCTCCTCGTCCTGCGACTCCATGGCAACGCATCGTTCATCCCTGATTGTCTTTATCTGCTCATGGCAGAACTTCACGTGCTCACGGCTGTCGCTGTAGTGAGCCATGGGCGTGCAGCTCCTCCAAATCTGGGTCTTCCTGCAGCTCCTCCAAATCTGGGTCTTCCTGCAGCTCCTCCAAATCTGGGTCTTCCTGCAGCTCCTCCAAATCTGGGTCTTCCTGCAGCTCCTCCAAATCTGGGTCTTCCTGCAGCTCCAAATCTGGGTCTTCCTGCAGCTCCTCCAAATCTGGGTCTTCCTGCAGCTCCTCCAAATCTGGGTCTTCCTGCAGCTCCTCCAAATCTGGGTCTTCCTGCAGCTCCTCCACCCACGCGTCGAATGAGATTTCAGGTGCGCAATTGCGGAGCAGCTCAGCTTGCAGACTCCAGCCAAGGCAGCGGAAGTTCACGTACAGGTGGGAGGAGCGAGGCTGCGACAGTCTGGCTGTGAGCAGAGACTGGGTGAACTCGGGCAGAAATCGAAAGCGAGGCGGCGGAGAGTCGAAGGGAAGGCAGAATCTCCAGGCCCAGTCAAAGTCAGTTCGTGTAAACTTGGAATTCTTAATTTCGGCCGGTTTCCAGCTTCTCTTGACTTGGAAATTCTCACAATCACAATCTCACAATCTCACAATCTCACTTAGAATACAATACATCTTGTAACCCATTCATACCACTGAACTGACTCAAAATCGCCGAGCATACATCAAATTGAACAAGAGGACCACACTAGGGATCTAGAGTATTGCACGCGAAGCAATCACTGGAGCTGCGTCTTTATTTTATTTAATGAACCAAGGTACCATCGCAAAAATCAGTAGCACAAGTAAAGATAATCGTTTATTGATTCTTTAAAAAATTACTTCAATAAAATGACAAACGGTTTTACTATTTCTGTTACTAACGGCTACTAATTTAATCTTCCATTAATTAGTCACGATATTGTTCTCTCTAAAGGCTTTACTGCTAGATATCAGGAAAAATGGGTCATAAAAATGATGTCTTGATTAGCGAAAAGAGATATAACATTTACTTCTTGTTGATTCAGACCTTTGTTTTGTGTACTTTTGCAGTTTCATACTCGTACGATCAACTTCCAAAAAAGCCACTTCAGGCCGAGCTCGAGACGCTACAGGGTGATCGTACCGTCCCAGGTGCGCTCGGCCTCGCTTCGCCGAGTGAGTTCCGGCGGTGCACACGTACGTGCCCTTGGCTTTGTCAGGGCCGATGTTCTCTGGCGGCGAGGGGTGGGGTTGCGGATCTTTGAAAGGCCTATCTGTCTGTCTGTCTGTCTGTCTGTCTGTCTGTCTGTCTGTCTGTCTGTCTGTCTGTCTGTCTGTCTGTCTGTCTGTCTGTCTGTCTGTCTGTCTGTCTGTCTGTCTGTCTGTCTGTCTGTCTGTCTGTCTGTCTGTCTGTCTGTCTGTCTGTCTGTCTGTCTGTCTGTCTGTCTGTCTGTCTGTCTGTCTGTCTGTCTGTCTGTCTGTCTGTCTGTCTGTCTTGTATCACAAGACTTAACTACTATCGACCGCATTAAAAAAACGTATTTTATATTCGAGTAACTTGACAATAAGAATTAGATTTCCATTAACAAAATTGCGTGAGTCCTTTGTGCAGGTATTCTCGCATCAGCATTTCTCCACCGGTGGGAAGTCTGAAAGAGATAATTGGTTATGTATATCAAATCGTGATTTGACATTCTGAATGCGATCAAATGCATGCGGATAAAACGCGTGAAAATGCTCACTTGTAAACAAGCTGCGATCCGTATCTGTGAGAGTTAGCATCGTCGTAATAGGCCTCCTCAATCTGTCTAATCCACTTGGGATTCTCCAGTCGAACATTCCGGTTGTCCATGTCGTACCTGATGATCTCCAGATCCGGATAGGGGTAGCCGACGAAAAAGCAGTCGAACTCAATGTCGCCAGATGCTGTCTTAGTGATCTTCATCACGCCGTACTTCCTTGAACCGTCACCCTCACCGGGCTTTGCTGTTGTTTTTGGAGAATGTTTTTATTGAACAACGTGTTCTATACAGTTGAAGATTTTGGAAACACAAATCTAGGAAGCCATTTCTAAGTGTAGAAAGTCAAGGGAAGCCGAAGAAAGTCCACAAAAGCAAGGGAAGGAAAATATTCTATGGCCACATCGCAAGACAACGACAGTAAAAAAAATGCAAGCAGCCCTAGTTATAGTTAACCTAGGCGTGTTGAAACGGGGAGAAACGCATGGCATCCCGCCCGCTGCAATAATCTATGGCCAACTTCAATAAGTAAAAAAACTCTATAAGTATCTAGATAATGTTTCTACAACTTGTGTATTTTAAAAGTAAAGCTTAGTGCTGCTTAATAATTCTTAGTATCAGTTACTATTTTTTCAATTCGCAAAATAAGGAGTTTTGGCCATAGACAATTTTTGGATTTTATTATTTCTTTCTTTGTCTTGTGTGCTGGTGTGCTAATATGGATATCTGCGCCCCCTTAACCCCGCTTTCTTCTGACTTTGCCATAGACATTTTCAGCGGGCCGTGAAACCGACTGAATGCATTGGAGTAAAATGGGATTTTACCATAGACAGTCTCAGCGGCCCGTGAAACGCGGTTTCACGCCCGCTAACTATAACACTAAAATGGATGGGCCGCATCGGGCAGAAACGAGCCAACACTCCTCAGTGCTACGCGCCTCGGCGTTATAGCTCATTTCTGCCCTCTGCAGCCCATCAATATTGGTATATTGTATAATCAACAACACAAAAGCTTGGCTCACTCAGCACGAGTGCCTTAACCGGCACAGACTGCATCTGATAGTCCTGGTCGCCAGTTACGTTGGTGAATGGCCTGACTGCAACACACATGAAGATGCCAGAGTTCATTACTGAGCTTGTTTGCACCATCAGGGTAGCCTTGTTGCCCTCCAGGCTTTTCTGCATGGACGACACTTCAGTAGTGGTGCCGGCGATTCTCTCGGCGTAGAGGCATTTGTAGTTCTTGCACTGCCGCGTTTAGCAATTGATATGTGAGGGGCTGGACGTCAAGCAATAAAACTTAAGATCACGGACATCACTGTCAAAACAGGTCTTTAAGGTAGCTACCTTGACCCAGTCGAGATATCTGTCCTCCCCGAATGTCCTGTCGACCCCGGTATCGTAGTTCTGCAGCGTGCAGGTCAGCTCGACCGCCAGTCCGTTACGACGCAGCTCGATGGTGTCGGGATTTCGAATGATTAGAGACGGATCCATGCTGTCTTTCATTGTCACCAGGATGCTGGGCTTCTCGGGCATAGCTGATTTTAAATGAAAGGGGGGCATGTTCAACAATCGTAGACTATGAGCAACTTGGGCCTGGATCAGGGCCAGGAACCAGGGAGTCAATTTGAAGGAAGTCTGGGAGCCAATCTGGGGCTGTCAAGGGTCAGCAAGTCTTTCAGAATAAGAATAATTCGGAGAGTCGGCAGTATCTATTAGAGTCTGTGCGCTGGAAATAGGGAGACTGAGAGTCAGGTCGCCAGTCAAAGTAACCTGTAGTCAAAGACACATTGTAGCTTGTATTTGAGACAAAGTGATAAGTAGATCGGGAAAGTTATCTAGGGAAACATGGAGCCAGTCGGTAAAGTTAGAAAGAAATATTAAGTAGTTTGGAGCCTTGCATCGCACACTTACTGAACACGGTAACCTTGAAGTAGCGCTGCCCGATGCCCTTTGTAGCAATGTCCGAGTCATTCTGTGGTCGAACAAAGCAAATAATTTCTTTATTGTCAAGCGTCTCGGGTATGTCTGTGAGGGTCAGAGTGTTGCCAGCCGGGGAGGCGTAGTGCGGCAGGCCATCCTGGCCCAGGATGTAGAACTCATACCGGTGAGGATACGGGATTTCTGACAGTCGTCCGCCCCTGTTGAAAATCAAATGAGTAAAGAGAAAGTCAATGAGATTGCTACTTACGAGCTATAATCTATAATCGATAAATAACAATACTTTGACAGCTTTGAAAAGTATGCCTCATGGATAGCTTACTCATAGTAGCCAGCATCGCATCGGATGAGAGCCACTCCGCCCCGAAGCATATAGAACCTGAGGTCGCGCTCGTCGTACCCATACCACTTGTTGTAGTATTGAAGGCGGATTTTAATTTTCGATGGCACCTTGACAAAGTCGAGCTTTTTCGTGTAGGTAGTTATTTTACCAGTGTTCGGGTTTGCCTGTTTAGCGCGGCACTGCCACTTGAAGTCGGCGTACTGTTCGTACTTTCCCAAAGGGCAGAACACAATGTTAGCCATGACTTGCATTTTATTGCACTGCTTGATCAAGTCGGGCACATCCGATGATGACATTGGATTGTTGTGCACCAGCTCGAGCTCAGTACCGTACGGGTTTCCAGTCATGTGGCAGAAGATGTACACGCCTGGATCTTTGTAGCCGTCATCGGCCATACCAAATTGGCCCATCGGAGAGTACACGATGTCAGTTACATCGTGGCTGTCATTTTGAACTTTGTACATCATGTTGTAGGTGTTCTGGACAATAATCTTCAACCTCAGTGGGTCATCTATGAGAGATTTGGAGTGACAGGAAAGTATTCATACGAGAGTTAGCAAACTAGGCGTGAAAAAACCAATTATTTATTAGCTCTTAGTTGGGTGCAAGCTGACGGATGTTTTTCTAGTGGTGGGATCATCTTGTTTTCTTTCTCTAAATTTAATAATTCAGTTTTATTTGCGCTTAGTGCGTTTACTATAGGGAGCGTGTATCTAAGCAATCAATAAAAACAAGTGAAAATTCAAATATCGACAAGTGCTTACAATCCGTAGATTCGTAGCGCATGTTGATAATTTTGGTTTTGTGCCCCACATCATTCTTTGCGTTGCACGTGAATGGCAGCTGATGCTCGTGCTTGTCCATTACAAAGGTGATGTTTGAGTAGCTACGATTTCCGATCACTCCTTCGTCGACAAGCTAGAACGAGTAAGTTGATCCCTAGTTAGCGTAAAATAAACTTTCTAAATTGGTAATCAGATCTACATACAGTTATGCCAGGTATTGTAGTCGCATTCTTGTCCCAAACTTCCCACCAGACCCTAGCTGTGGGTATGGCATCCACGTCGTAGCAGTAGAACCACTGTCGCTTTCCATTCACGAAAGTTCGCTCTGCTACTTCGTATTTCGGATTTGGTGGTTTTTCTAAAAGTGAAAAGTTGGTTTTGAGTAGAAAAATATTGTTTCCGCTCGTAATACTAGTTTTAGGTTGTACGCATTGATCAAACACGAACCTTCGACAGCTGAAATGAAAACATTGTACTCCATCACCTTGGACGACTGCACTTCGCGACCCGACCGATAGAATGTGTGACAGCGCAATAGTACATGCCTGAGTTTGTGTGCTCTGCCTTTGTAATGTTCAATGTTGGCCTGGTCTCCGAAAAGAGCTGGATCATCTTCGGCGCAATACGGCGCCCCAATAGTTGCCGGGCACTCTTCTGGGACTTGTACACCCATGAATAGCGCTGGCATGGAAGCCCGTCTTCGTCCAAGTTGTTCGTTTCCGGCAAGCAGTTGAGAGTAACGCTTTCGCCCTCGTTCAGATTGATGTTCCTCGTACCAACCATTTGAGGCACAACTTCGACGTCCGCCTTCTTAGACTCGTAGGAGTCGGAGCCCACACTCCGGCCAGACGACCTGGTTGAGTCAGGTTTGCGCTGGCAGCTGAATGTGCCCCAATGCTCTACGCTGAGAGGGTTCAGCACCAGATCGTCACCGTCGCGAGACACGCCTGGCGGAAGAGAGTCCGCTAAAGACTCGTCCATTATGCTGTAGTTCGGCTGATCGGGAGCTCCAAGGGGACTTGCGAACAAAGACGTCGCTTTCCTGTTGGCCGGTTTGAAGGTCCATACAATCGGGATGGTGACTGCATTGGGGCTGCGTACAATTTTATTGCACTTTAGCCGCACCGCGCTACTAACTGGCTGCTCGACTTTTTTGACCGGCGTGTTCAGGTCCCAGATGAAGGCTTGTTCTAAAATTTCGAAGAATACGAGTATTTCACCAGTGATAAACATATAGACAAACAAACACATTTACAAGACAAAAAATTAGCTTACGTGGTTTCAAAACGACTGGTGTCTGCCTACTAACTGTGTAATTGTTGATCATGTCGCTAACGTGGCAATTCCAGAATCCAGTGTCGTTGTCATTTTTCATTCTATAATACACAGTACCAGTGAAGTTGGCCCCGTTCACTTGCATTTTGACGCTCTCAAAGCGCTCTGACAGGCGACCAACGGGAATGGCAAACGTGTCAGCGTCGCTCTGAACTGAGCCGGTCGAGACGGCTAGATGAGCAGCAAAAAATCGGCGAGTGAAAAAATGACGGAAGATTTAGGTGGTAAAAGGTAAGCATCGAAATGGCGCTTCTATCTATTGATTGGCCTCAATGAGAGTGTGCTCTCCTCATCTCAGAATCCCAATGCAGTTTAATAGCAGATAGCTTGTACAAACCTCCTTAGCTACCACCGAACACTGAATGGCGGTGGTGTCCGGATCGATCGGATTGCTGCGCAGCACGACCCGCTTTATCGAGCTGCTCTCTACAGTCAGGTTAGAGAAGGCCACAGCCGATCCAGACCGCCTGTTGTAGCCTTCGCACCTGTATCGGCCAGTGTCCGCCGGAGTAGCGTCTTTAATTACTAGCCGAGCTGAATTCTCGTCTCGCACCTGGAAGACTCGTGGTGTGTCAGTGATGCGGCCTCCATCGGAGTCCTGCCACTCCAGCAGCCATGCGGTGCCGTTGTAGCCGGGCTTCTGGCGTCGGATCTTGCAGTTGAGAACAACGGTGCGCCCGGAGGGTATGTTCAGCGTTTCCGGCTCCACGATCGGAACCACGTCTGAGGAATGTTAGCATGATGATTATCTCTAAAGATTTGCGTTGCTACTTTAAAAGCAAATTGACGAAGTTTTTTCTCTGACTCAATTGTTTGAAACTTTAGTGAAATACTCTTTTCGAAAAAAATTTCTACTCTTATTTTTTGACTATGCAGAGTATCAAATCTCAGCGAATCTCAGTGACATTTTTGAAATCAGCAAATTCATTTAGGCTTACTATGTACTGCATATTTTTAAGCCACATTTGTTCAGTGATATTGATGTTCAAAAAGCCATATTGTTCGACCCATTTTTGAGCTGGATGGAATAAACAGCTTTCCACTGCACTGAACTGTCATGCGCAATAACCATTGAGAACTTACACTCTTCACAATCCGGCTTTTCACTGCTGGGTCGACCCAGAATCTTGTCGGCATAGCCTTCCTCGCACCTGAAATATGAAGTTTTTTCTCAAATACAGTCGTTTGGCAAAGAAATACCTCTGGTAAGATACGGAGCTAATTCAGCAAAGGCTTTTTACTTGTCGCAAGCTGGTGAGTTTTGGTAGCCTTCCTTGCACGGCACGCACTTCCATCGGTTCACGGTGGAGTTGTAGTCGATTATCTTATGGTAGTCTCCCGCGGTCTTGCATTCCTGCAATAAGAGTTAATTAAACGCTGTTAGTAATTGTGCAAAATGTTGCAAAATTTCGCAAAAATGCAATCTTACAAGAAAGCCTTTTTAAATAAATGATATTAAATGCACACATCCATTATACGAAGTAATCAGTCTTCGGTTTGTCAACGAAAAAACAATCACTTCTTGCTGCCTAAAGTAGAGACTGTGACTTTCTTGCCTCTCCAACGGGGGGCGCAGATTTCTAGTTACTATACTAAGCAGAGATCTAGCTTTATCTTTTAACTATAGCCACTTTGCGCATTATATTACCGCATGTTCGTGCAATTGTTTCAGTTAAAAGTGTCAAGTGTCTTTTCTACTCATTTTTATCACCCCACTTGGCCACGCTGTCGTGTCCCCTGGCATCTAGAGGTCGCAGCCTTAATTTTACGGCGGCACACAACCTGGCTACAAACGGACACCAAAACCTCGATAATTATCTGGGGGCGCGATTCGAATTTGTTAAATATTTATTGACGGCCTGACAAACTGCCTGAAAGACAGGCAAAGATAATTTGAGAAAGAGATAAGAACTTTGGTCACCCAGTGTAAAGCATAAAGCAATTTTGCACGGTTCTGTTAATAGCATAGGCGTCTGATTCTTTGAAAAGATATTACAAAGCTGGTAACCTGACAGAGCTGCACTGCTACAGATGCACCCATGGCCTTCGTGGGAAAGCAAAGATTATGGTTTTAAACTGCCCCGAACACCAGAAACTGTGATTGTCATGCATCAGTCATAAAAATTTGGACTTTTGCTACAAAGTATTTCAAATTTTATAAACATAAATAATTAAATTGGACGCCTCGTTGATGGCTTTTCGAAGCAAACCTGGCTAAAAAAGCTTCAGTATAGGTATCCAAATTAATTTAATGACGTTTCTAGGGTAGACGATGCTCAATTTTTATGAAATAGCAAGCAAAAATTATTCAACGCAAAAGCTAACTGCGCTGTTTATCTGCGCTGCGTTCTACGATTCTCAAGGTGGCGTAATAAAACCCCAATAGCTACGCGCTACCAGAAAATCTACGTGCTGTCTTAGTAAACTTGTTCGGTGGAGGGAGAACCCATCTACGTGTAGCGAACTGCAGCTGCACAGCCCATCAAATTGCATGGAAATCCTCGGGAAGAAATCCTCGGAAAGATCGCTAAACTGCGCATAGCAGGGATTCAGGATGGCGGTGGGAATAGAAGAAATCATATAGACGAAATGCTTAAGTGAAGTAGGCAGGGTAAGAGAGTTAGGAGGGCAAAGTCGGCTGTTGCAAGAGGAGCCTCGCAGATTCGCAGAGACGGTTGAAAATCAATCTTTGCGCAGCGACCAGACGAAGCGGTGACGCACAAACCAAATTAGTCACCGCTTTAAGCTTTCCCAGCGTGCACACGTTTACAGAATTCAAAGGGAAACTAAAGGAGTAGATGCTGGAATTCTGGATTCGTGTGCACAGCCTTCATAACTGAGGTGAAAATGTTTCAAAATCTGAAGGAAATGCTTTTTCGTTGATTAGTCAAGCAGCTTTTTATCTTAGACAGCAAGCAAAACAAATGCTGACTTGACCCGAGAAAGCCGAAGTTCGCATGGGTCGAAATTTTCTCGAGTATTTATTGGTCTCAGTTAGTTTCAAGCTGTATTGTTTGATTCCCTTATCAGCTGATAGGAAGCAAGTTCCAGAATGATCCAGGCACCCCAGTCTGCCCAGCCGGTTTATTTTTTTTACCCTTTATACCTTACATTATTCACCGAGTCAAGGCTTTACGAGTCTTGACTTATTTTCAGCCATATTCATCGTTTTAAATCAGCTATTTTAAAGCGTCACAATGGGCTTTGGCTAGACAGCCAACCCTCTCCCCTTTGACAGGAACAGTGCATTACATGTTTTTTTAATGCAAAAGCTGCTCAGTCATCTTGTTTTCTTCAGCCCTCGTCGGCACGGGCGCTGAAATACATTGCACTCCCACGCATACTGTCAGAGTAGCAAGCCGAGGATGGAACACAGCAGCTGTTCATGCAAACATGCGGCCATGGGACGCATCCTTGTACTACGAGCTATTAATAGCATGTTCTTACCTCGCAGAAGGCACCCTGGTACGGATCCGGACAGAGTGTACACCGCTCTACAGGAGCGGGATCTGAGCCCGAAGTCGCTGTAGCCTCTTGATACTTGATGTCAAACAGACGCACATTCTGCTGTCCCTGGAATTGGTACACTCGGAAGAAGACTCCTCGCAGGTCAGTCAGGGCGGTCATCACATCCTGTCGGGTCACTGGGGATCCGTCAATCGCTCGCAGGTTCTGCTCGTCCAGAGTCACCGAGTAGCGGGTCTCCGGTGCGCGCCTGGTAGTTCGGTCCCAGTACACCAAAGTTTGACCTCGCCAGCCCTGACGTCACACCGAAATGATTCGAAAATAATAATTTTCTTAACTTCCTACGCAAAAACAGTCAATTGATTACCTTTATTCCGAAAATCGGGAATGCAGTGTCCGCTCGAAGGCCCAGGTCCATTCGTACGTTGGCGCGGACGGTGAAACTGACCTTTCCGCCGTAGGCTGCCAGCTAGAATGTTTGTGATCACGATTAGTTTTTCGGTTGCCTATTGCCTGGTTGCCACAGTCTACAGATAACTTGACATGTTTGATCGAAACGACATAATAACAAAAAATATCGCAACCAGGAGCACTATGCTTGACAGGTAAATGTAGACACCGCGGACAATACAGAAAGATCAGTTATATCGTCATGGGATCCCTGAGTAGCAACTTACAGTGTATGCACCACGAAACCGAAAGTACGTTCAATCAGACAGAAAGCTGTCAGTCGCCTCAAACTTACACGCTTTCCTGACAGGCTAGTGAGAAAAACGTATGAGTCATCGTCGTCCCGCAGTGCCCCCGAGCTGTCCCCGGTCGGAGCGATGGAAATCTCCGGCCCGCTCTCCACCGTCAGCTTCTCGTGCGATGTGGACTCCTCGTACACACCGTATAGGCCCCAGCCCATGAGGCGGACGGACGAAGCATCAATGGGTGTAACTTGTTTCTGCGGTCAGTGACAGAATTTTATTCGAAGCTGCTCACACTCGAGCCTCATCGCGAAAAATATGAGCTAATCCAATTATTGGTTACCTCCTCAAAGAACAGGCCAGCATTCTCGCAGGCGTTGGAACGATCTGAGCAAAAGCAGGGCACGCAGCCATCAGGGTGGTCTTTCCTTAGACTGTGGTAACCCCGCTTGCACCTGTCACAGTTGGGGCCTTCTACGTTGGCCTGAAATTTGTTTAAAACAGTTTTACAGCTTACAGTTTGTTCTTTTCTAATTTCTGAAAAATTATTTCTCCTTTGGATCTGCTTAAACTAAAGAAGCTATCGTTCCAGCAATAAATTTTCAGATTCACTGTGAATCGTAGAGGTCGGCTAAAGGTTTCGCAGCGTCACAACCAGTGTATGTACCTTCTTAATATACGCATCGCCTCTGTACGAAAGAACTTAAAGAAAAGAAGGACCCTATTCATCTATTTATTGCTCAACTGCGCTCATTACTTTATGTCTGCTATTCGGTTTACTTAGTAGCAAGAATCAGAAGTTTCCCTACTTCTGTTTCTCACCCTGACACCATTCACCCTGAACACTCAAAAGCTCGATTGTATAAATCTGAGATGCTGGGGCCAACGCACGCACCTTGCAATTGCAGACGTTGTTCTGGCACACGCCGCCAATGCCGCAGGTTTTGTTACAGTCGACTCCGGTGCCGACTACAGTGAGCCAGTTTTCGTTGGATGCGTGCAATACAGCCATTATATACAATTCGATATGATTGAAATGACTGTGTACGTTTGTACGAGCGTACATGCTAAGTATTAGTTAAATTAAAACATTCCAAGTATTTTTGCGATATTCTATTAAAAGTTTATAGATATTTATTTTAGCTTTTAAGTTTATTGACTAAAATATTATCGCCACAAATTAAAACTTTACTGCAACGAATTGGGTATATTGTTCCTATTTTTATTGGTAAAGTCGTAGTGATAATAACAATCAATAATGTATTGGAGAGTACTAAATAAAATTATGAAAGCTTAAGCGCATAATTTGCATAATTCTATTTACTAAGAATTTACGTGTAACAAAGCAGCTAAAATGAAAAGATGCACGCCAGAATAGCGTTACTGACTTTGCGCGGAATATCACGCAATCTGATTTGCTTAGGTTGTTATAATCGGTGCAATAATTAGCTTTAAATTTAATTATTCTAATCAAGCAAAAAGCATGCAAAGAAACAAGCAAAAGCTGTGAATCTACTTTATTTATTATCATTTTAATAACTAGAGTCAGTTCATACGAGCAGCCACTGTCTTTTAATTTTTTCTCATAAATTTTTTGTTCAACTGCTGTTGCTGCGCCGCTACCGCCTCGGGCAATTTGGACCGATCTGACCAATCAGCAAATCATGGTTGCACTACAGTGGATAATGAAGGGAGAGCAAAATGATATTGTTAAGTTGCTGATCAGTTAATGAATCGAAATCAAGTACTGAACGCGCAAAATCATGCTTGTCTTTATAGAAATCATGCAAAAATTTGAATTCTTTTCATCAAAAGACGTATTAAAATCTAAAGTTTTACTGTTTTTCAATTCACTCCTTTCCAACTATCCAAAATTTGCTTACGTAGTTAAAGAAAACTACATCTATTGCGAACAAGGAAGTTAAGCGAATTCCTTGAAAAAATGCCCGTCGTGCGTTTTACTCACCCTTGACATCAAAGATTGGCGACAGCTGCCTCTTGCACTTGGTAACTGCTTCGCAGTTGTAAAGACATTCGTCCGCTCTCGTGAAGTTCTCAATCACTAGAGTGCCTTCCACTTCATATGTGTTATCCGGGTTGCGACGGACAACTCGGTTTGATTCTTTCATCCGGGTCTCGTCGCGCAGTTTGCCCCAATTGCACCGCCAGTTGATGGTTGGTCGCTCGTTGCCAACGGCTCGGCATGTGAGCGTCACCCGGGAGCCTTCGCGCTGCTCAACAAGCCGCCTGCTCGTGGCTCGGTCAAGGCCAGGGAGCAGCACGCGTTCTCATCCTCGCTAGTTGCACAGTCGTTCTCAGCGTCGCACTCGTACGCCCGAACAATACACTTGTCGTTTGAGTTGCAACAGGTTGAGTTATGAGGACAGTTTAGCCAGGGCTTGTTGATGCATGTGTTAGCTGCGGGGTTTTTTATTGAGCGACTCTGAGCACGAATATAAGAGCCTTTTAAAGAAATAAATATAATTATCATATGCACAAGAACTCACTGCACCACTTCTTGGATAAGGGAGACTCTTCATCGTAACCGTTCTCGCAGTCGTCCGTGCCGTCACACAGCCAGTGTTTCAAAACGCAGTTTCGAGCCGGACGCACGCCTTTCCAATCCTGACATGGGACCTCGTTCGGTTCGCAAGGAGCTGTTGGTGAGGTGGAAAAATAGACAAGCAGTAATTGATGCGCTTTCTGAATTTCAGATTCACATCAACTAATAAAAACAGTTAAGCGGTTCAAAACGCCAGGGAATCCCTAATAAGTATATGAGAACTCACAGCAGAGAGCTGGATGCTCGTCGGATCGGTCAGCACATTCGGTCACTCCGTTACAGACGATACTCCGGTCTCTACAGCGGTTGTCGCACATGAACTGGCTTGTCTCGCACCAATTGATGTTCACTTCAGAGGACTTTACCCTCTGGTTGGTGTTGCTGACGTCGTGAATGCAGAAATATGAGCCAGAGTTGCTAGCGGTTGGGTTATCGAAGACAAATCGAAAAGTGCCACGTCCAACTGACACAGCTCTGTATGACATCACCGTGCCTCTGAATGTAAGCTTTACATTCTCAGGACGAATTGCGAGATTTTTGTAGTTAGTGAAATTGCAAATAAACTCGGTTGTTTGTCCAACTACTTTTGCCATGGTTGGGGTTCCAGATTTTGGTGAAACAAGCGATCCATCGATTTTAATGTCCAAGCTCACTGAAAAGTTACGCGAGTTCATAAAAGTTAAATAAAGGATCTAAAAAGTAATCAAGTATATAGTGTTCTCCTCAAGATTCCTAACGGTCTGGAAAAATCTTACGCGGGTCGCTGACCAGTGGAACCGGGTCAGAGTACTTTCGGATGCCCGTACTCGGGTCGACCCCGGAGCAGCGGTACCACTTATTCGGCTGGTCGTAGCTTTGATAAATCGTTTTCATGCCGGTTAAAACTCTGTGAGGACTTTTCGGCGGGCCGATGGGATCGGTTTTTTTGTCGTTAATGTGAAACTTGATGTCTCCCAGACGCGTGTCGTGCGTGCAGTTTACTTCAGCGAAATTATCGATCTTATAGTACTTATCGACAGTGATGCCTGAAATTTTAGTTTGTTCAGTATTGATACTACTTATGAATTTTCGACAGTGCTTGTATAATCTATATACGTATTTTGTCATTAACTCTATTATTTTTTCCTATAGTTCACGCTGCTAGACAAATCGATGCCCTCTTTAGCTTCTTTTCATAACATAGTAATTACTAATTTGCATCGGCTGCGCTGATCTCAGCGTCACATAGTCCAGTTCGTCTCCTAGGCGGCACTCCAGACGGTAGTTGTTGAATCTCGGGTTGTCACGAAATTTAATAGTCACCAGCTGGCTAGAGCCCGAGTCTTTGATTGAGGTCTCGAAGCCGCCGGATTCCCGATTCACGGAAATGTCGAAGGATGGCGAGCCGTCAGACGGAACGACCCGCCAGATGACGTCCTTTAGCTCGCCTCCAATAGGGATTTCGCACTCCAGCTCGTTGTCGGCTCCAGGATTTCTGGCTAAATCATAAATAGCCTTTCCGTACTCGTGAATCGTTGGCACTGGAATAAATGATGACAGTTTTTTCAGCTCACGGACTCGATATTTTGTAAGGTTTCAGTTGTCGATCATGGCTAGCATATCTCATAGATCTGATTTGCAAATAATAGTATTGCTTACCAATGACCCGAATGTCCAGGAAGGCGTACTTCACAGTGCCCCCCACCATGCACCGGTAATAGCCTTTGTTCTTCACGTCGCAGTTTTTGACAGACAGCACGGACGAGTCAGGATTTTCTTGAATTTCTACTCCACCTTGCCCGCTTAAATCGCTGTACTGGCTGGGGGATGTAGTGGTGTTGTCTCGAAAATACCACTGAGTGCTGTCACTTGGCGTCACCTTGTGGCACTCGAATGCCACTTTGCTCTTCGGCGTAACGGAGATCGGCACGCTGGCAACATCAGTTGGCAGACCTCGCATGCTATCTAGAAATTTGCAGAATTGTTTAGCAGTTGCGTTTTTAAACACATTGTCAATGGGACTTGAGATCTGACTCAAACCAATGCGGCAGTTGACCGCATCCGCTCACGGATATTTTTTTTGGGGGGGGGCACACTCACTAATACCACAGAACTAAAGTGGAAAATACCGAATAAATCCACCTAGAAGGCATACTCGTACACTGTTGCTATAAGAAAGTCCTAACAATGAGAAGTCAAATTTTGCTCATGATTCGGACGCAGCTCATAAAGCTATCAAGCTAGGCAGTTCCTTGGTTGGTTCTAATTTTGATTTTTGGCTTCATATAGGTTTGAATTTAAAATATTGTAAGGCATATTTACGTTCGTAGACATTTGTCATTCGGCCGTCAATCATCTGCTGGACGGGATCTTTCACAACTTTAAAGGCCTGGTAGGAGACGGACGCGTCAGAGGGATCGGCGCACTTGTAATATGTGAAGCCGCTGCCGTGCTCCCGGTTGAGCTCGGAGTAGCTTAGGACCAGCTGCCTACCCGTCTGTCCAGGTATCTCGTCGAACTTAAAATTTTGATCGTTGTACTTGTACCACTTGATCGAACCGGAGCCGGAGCGGAGCATGCAGGTCAAGGACACGTCACGGTTCAGCGCGGCAGCCACCTCAGTTGTCCGATCGTCGGGCGGCACTACAGAAGAAATCAAAAATAATATTTTTTTTCAGACAAAAAATGCGTAAAATGCAGTAAAACTGCTCTGTCAACATTACAATGGTATACATGAGAATTTGTCTTGTACACCACATTTCTAACCAAACTCGGTTACAGTCTCCGAGTCTTCTTCGTAAGAAGGTTATAATTGACAATAGATACAAGTAATTCTAAATCAGGTTCTATCAGGTGGTAGTTAACTTTGCTAAAAATAAACAGTGAGGAGGGCTTCAAGGTGCAAAGAGACTCACTCTCGGTGATGACAAACTTCATAGCTCGGTAAAGGTTTGGAGATATTGCCGGGTCAGCAATGCAGAGATACGTTCCGTATTTGTTGGGATCGCTTCCGCTCAGAGTCAAAGAGGGATCGTTTCCTATAACAAAGCTGTCTTTCACCCAGCCCTTGAATCGCCCCGGCGGTGACACGTTGCATCTCAGCACCATCCTACCGGCTTGGGCTTGGTGACGCTTCACCGTCACCACGGAGACCTCCGAAAAGAATGGGTCATTTATATTCAGCAACTGGGCCTCGACTCCCAACTGCGCTGAGAGCAGGAAGCCGAGAAGCAAAATTAAGCAGGCCATGGCCGCGGACTGTCCCATGGCTGTGGGTGCCTGGCTGTTTCTTGGGCAACACAGTTAGCAAGCTCACAGATACGCTGTGAATCAAGTTTCCGACCTGCAAACACTATAACAGACGCGGCGCGTGTCTGGGTTTATCGTGGAGCCAGTTTTATTTGCATTTTCTACAACCGGACAGCCAATTGGCAGGTCCCGGGTTTCTTATTGGTTGGAGGCGGAAAGATTTAACAGCGTACCTACGATTGGATCTGTTGTATAGTAGAGAGCAAGAGCCAAAGAACAGAAAACTTTAGTTCAATTCTGGTGCGGGAAGGCAGACCCTGACTAGCAGTTTTTTAACTAGAAATTCGAGTGCATTAAACAGAAGCAGACTGGAACTGCACTAAAAGAAAATACCTCTTCAACTCGTACAAGGCCAAAGTTGAAGACAAAAATTCGAGGAAAACATCGGGCATGATTCATTGTCGTCGAACAGTGCCACCACGTGGTTAACTTCAAAATGTCATTGAAATAGAGCATCGATTCTTTCATTTTTTGAAAAAGCTTTCTACAAAAAACTGATAATAAACATGCATCTAAGTATTTTGACGCGTGGCCCCTCTCATCAGGTTTATTTTGTAGAATAACGAACTGATGTGGTTGAATATTAGGGTGACAATGCTGCAGCAGATGTTTCATCCAGTCATTTCTGGTTCTACGAATTTATGCAGCGAAACAGCCTGCTGCTACCACAAACCTAAAAAACGCTTCGGAATTATCGACGACTGTCGACTTAAAACATAAATTCTTGAAACTGTCTACTACAAGTAATTTAGTAAAGAAATGCAGTCAGGTCAAAATGCACAATATTAAATCTGAGTCGGCTCCCGTCCTGATCCGTTTTTTGGTAATTTTGTACCTTGATGCTCTTTCATAGCTGTTGAGTGGTGTCTCTGTGTGTCAAGTCTAATATCTTTCCGGGCTCGATTCTAACTCTGTCCTCGATCGCGCACTCAACCACATCCCCTTTGTACTCGTACATTTGCAGAACGCAGAGCCCCAATTTAATGTCGATGTTATCTTCTTATGATGGGTTCGGCCTTTTTAAGCCTATAGCTTTGGGCCTCAGAATTCAGAAATGAATCACTTTGTCGTGTCGTGGCTGGCTAGCCAAACTTGAGCCGCAAATGGGCGAGAGGTTGTTATTTATTGTAGTTGGCATTGCACATAGATGTACATGCAGATACGAGTGAAGCATCAGCTAATAGATTAGACGGTTAGGCATAAGCGTACATTGACAGACAGAGCAGGCGGGGAGAGAGCAAGCAGTCCTAAACTCAGCGCCAATAACAATTGGGGTGCAGCCCCACACTGCGCACTTCAAGTCAAGTCACGATACAACATCCCCTCATCACCAACGAGGAGACAGTCGGTCTGGGGCGACCCCTTTGGTCGACCTGCAGCTTCGTCGGGGCTCCGGTGTAGCTTCAGCGGCCTGCTGCGGTGGTGCCGCTGCGTCTGGCCGCTGGCTATCAGGTTCCGGGTTCCGGCCGCCTTCGTCAGGGTTCCGGCCGCCTTCGTCAGGGTTCCGGTCGCCGTCGTCAGGGCTCCGGCCGGCATCGTCAGGGTCCCGGCCGCTGTCGTCAGTGTTGTCCGTAACTTCCGCCCGGCTTGGACTCGGACGCAAGCGCAGCTGATCCCGGTGTGCCAGCACAGGCCTGTCATCCTTGTCCCGGGTGACCACGGCCGTGTTGTGGCCGGCCTGTACCACAAAGCGGACGGTCTCAGCCGGCCCACCTGGCTGCGACTGGTAGACGAGCGGCGCATCGGTGTCGAATTGGAGGGTCAGCGGACTTCGCAGCTGTCGCCCCATAAGCGCAGATGGACTGACTGATGGACTGTTGTATCGTGACTTGACTTGAAGTGCGCAGTGTGGGGCTGCACCCCAATTGTTATTGGCGCTGAGTTTAGGACTGCTTGCTCTCTCCCCGCCTGCTCTGTCTGTCAATGTACGCTTATGCCTAACCGTCTAATCTATTAGCTGATGCTTTACTCGTATCTGCATGTACATCTATGTGCAATGCCAACTACAATAAATAACAACCTCTCGCCCATTTGCGGCTCAAGTTTGGCTAGCCAGCCACGACACGACAATGGCGTCGCAAGCAGCCAGTGAATTACCTCTCAATGATCCAGCCATGGCTGAGGCCTGGCTGCAAAGTTTTGAAGCACTGTGCAGGCACAAAAAACTGCAAGATACAAACGAAGAGAAGCAGGTGACAGACCTCTTACTTGCTCGAGCAGGAATCAATGCAGTCCGATCCGTCTCTATCATGGCAAAGCCGAAAAACATTGAGGATATGACCTTCAAGGACATCAAGAAAATGATCATCGGGCGACTCCAGCCCAAAAAGAAACTGGTGATTGCAGAGCGCACAAGGTTCATGTCCCAGCGGCAGCTGTCAACAGAGTCGGCCCAGCAGTTCGCGGAGCGCTTGAGAGACGCGGCAAAGCACTGTGAGTTTGATAAGCTCAACGAAAAAGACTGCAAACAGTCAGCCGAGGATGACTTGATCCAAACACTGCTGATCAGCGGCTTGTGCGACCACAGCCAGCGGACTAAAACACTTGAGCACATTCAGAGCTCTGAGAATCCAGTGACTCTGGACACGTGTCTGCAGTACATCCAGCAGTTAGAGCTCATCCAGAGCTACAGCTCAAGCGACCGATCTGCTGAAGCCCGAGAGCCTAGCAGAAGCTCCGAGACGGCTGAGAGTTCGACACCAGTTGCCAGCATCGACAGGAACCGCAATAGCGGTGCTCAGTGCAGGTCGTGTGGTCTGCAGCACCAGCCAGGCAAATGCCCTGCATTCGGGAAGACCTGTAACAAGTGCCACCGCAGGAACCACTTTGCTGCAGTCTGCAGGAGCAGCGCCAAGTCCAAGTCGGTTGCACCTGCCCATGAAATCGACACGAGTGAGTGTGAGCAGGCAGGCATCTACACCATCGTCGGCAACGAGAGCGGAAGCGGCAGCATAAAAACTGTGCTCATTGAAGGCAAGCCGTTCAAAATGCAGCTCGACTCTGGATCCGGTGCGAGCATCATTCCGATAAACTTCTGGAGGAGCCTCGGTGAGCCCAAGCTACGAAAGTCCAAGCTGAGACTGCGACAATTTGACGGAACGGTCATCAGAACTAGAGGATGCTCATCGAAGTCGGGAGACAAATCGCCTGTGCGGACGTGACGGTCACCGAATGCACAAAGGAGCACGGCCTCATCGGAACAGACGTGCTGGACTTCAAGCTGGACACAGCGACTGTCAATCAAGTGGAGCGCAGCAGCAAACCGCTAGGCAAGCTCAAAGGTTTCCGTGCTCGGGTCCTGCTCAGGGAGAACGCTCAGCCCAGCTTCTTCGATGCCCGGCCGCTCCCGATTCATCTCAAGCCGCTGGTGGTGGCTAAGCTGCGGACGATGATCGACGCCGGGATCCTCGAGCCCGTGCCGCCAGGCGGCAGCAGTTGGGCATCGCCCATTGTGGTGGTGCGCAAGGCCGACGGAGACCTGAGAATCTGCTCCGACTACAAGGTCGGGGTGAACCCGAAGATCTGCTCTGACGCCTACCCACTGCCCAACATCGAGCAAGCCTTCAGTGCCCTGGCAGGTATGAAGCACTTCGCAATTGTAGACTTAACAAATGCCTACAACCAGATTGAGCTAGACGAGGCCTCCAGAGAAATACTCACCATCAACACGCCCCTAGGCCTGCTCAGATGGACGCGCATGCCATACGGGGTGAAGACGGCCAGTGCGCAGTTCCAGGCTGCCATGGAGGCAACGGTCGGCGGTGCGGTCAGCAACCTGGTGATCTACCAAGACGACATGTGCGTTGGCGCCACCACAGCGGACGAATTGGACAGCAAAGTCCGGGACCTGCTGAGAGCGCTTTCTGATGCCGGCATGTCAATCAACGAAAAAAAGTGCGTTTTCCGCAGCACGGAAATCAGTTTCCTTGGCTACCGCATCGCGGCTGACGGCGTGCGCCCTGATCGGAAGCTGGTGGAGAAAATCCTCGGCGTGAGCACCCCGGCGAGCAAAAAGGAACTCGAATCGTTTCTAGGAATGACGGTGTACTACTCGCGCTACATCAAGTCCTACTCGGAGAAGACCGAGCCGCTGACCGAGCTGCGGAGCAAGAAAGTCGCGTTCCATTGGGGACCTCGGCAGCAGAAAGCGTTTGACGAGCTCAAGCAGGCGCTTGCAGCTTCCCCAGTGGTCCGAATCTTCGATGCAAGAAAGCGCACAACTCTGACTACAGACGCCAGCGAAAAGGCCATAGCAGCAATCCTCTCTCAGGACGAGCACCCAGTGATGTACCTGTCAAGACGGCTGACACCGGCTGAGAGAAATTACTCGAATATCGAGCGAGAGGCCCTGGCTGTGGTGTGGGCCACTCAGAGAGCCAGACACTTTCTTCTCGGCAGCAAGTTTGTGCTCCAGTGCGATCATCAACCATTGGAGTTCATTTTTAGTCCGTCTCGGGAGCTTCCAAAGGTCACATCGGCTAGGATCATGCGCTGGGCGTTGCAGCTGTCGGCCTTCGACTACGAAATCTCGTACATCAAGGGCAGCTGCATCCCGCATGTCGACGCGCTGTCTCGAATTGAATTCAAGGAGGAAGGCGATGGAGACGACTGCCAGGAAAGCTTCGTTCACTGGACAGAGACGGAGGTGCTCAAGCTGGAGCAGATCAGAGACGCCACTGACAATGACCCGGTGCTCGCCAGCGTCAAGCGCAGGATCCGCAGCAATGCGTGGAACAACTGCTCGGCAGCGGAGCGACCGTATAAAGCCGTCCGCCAGCAGCTCTCAGTGGAGAATGGCGTCGTCTGCCTGAGAAACCTGGTGGTCCCGCCTAGCCGGCTGCGGCAAGACGTGCTGCGAGCGGCTCACGGCGACTCGCACTGCGGTGCCCTAGCGACAAGAAATCGACTCAAGCTGGAAGCCTGGTGGCCGGGTCACTGCGAGGACGTCGAAAACTTCGTCAAGCAATGCCAGCGATGCGCGGAGATCCGTCCAATGCCTGCCAGAACGTGCCACACCTGGCCGGCTGAAGATGGTCCCTGGAGACGCGTGCACATGGACCATGCTCACGTTCCCGGCTTCGGCCTGCTGCTCATTGTGGTGGACGCCTTCTCCGGCTGGCCGGAAGCGGTGCCTGTTGCCGACAAGAGCGCGACGACGGTCATCAAGGTACTCCGCCTGATTTTCTCCCGCCTGGGTGTGCCGCATACCTTGGTGGCGGACAATGCTCCGGAGTTAGGTGACCAGCAGCTGCACGAGTGGCTCAAGAAGATCGGCTGCTCGCCGATGCACTCGCCGCCGTATCATCCGCAGTCAAACGGGTGCGCCGAGCGCATGGTCCAGACCGTCAAGAAGGGGCTGCGGGCCTTCGCCGTGCACCAGGGCCGGTTCGACGCGTACCTCGCCAAGCTGCTGCTTAACTACCGGGCCACTCCGCGGGGCGACGGGCGTGGCAGTCCATCTGCGCTTATGGGGCGACAGCTGCGAAGTCCGCTGACCCTCCAATTCGACACCGATGCGCCGCTCGTCTACCAGTCGCGGCCAGGGGGGCCGGCTGAGACCGTCCGCTTTGTGGTACAGGCCGGCCACAACACGGCCGTGGTCACCCGGGACAAGGATGACAGGCCTGTGCTGGCACACCGGGATCAGCTGCGCTTGCGTCCGAGTCCAAGCCGGGCGGAAGTTACGGACAACACTGACGACAGCGGCCGGGACCCTGACGATGCCGGCCGGAGCCCTGACGACGGCGACCGGAACCCTGACGAAGGCGGCCGGAACCCTGACGAAGGCGGCCGGAACCCGGAACCTGATAGCCAGCGGCCAGACGCAGCGGCACCACCGCAGCAGGCCGCTGAAGCTACACCGGAGCCCCGACGAAGCTGCAGGTCGACCAAAGGGGTCGCCCCAGACCGACTGTCTCCTCGTTGGTGATGAGGGGATGTTGTATCGTGACTTGACTTGAAGTGCGCAGTGTGGGGCTGCACCCCAATTGTTATTGGCGCTGAGTTTAGGACTGCTTGCTCTCTCCCCGCCTGCTCTGTCTGTCAATGTACGCTTATGCCTAACCGTCTAATCTATTAGCTGATGCTTCACTCGTATCTGCATGTACATCTATGTGCAATGCCAACTACAATAAATAACAACCTCTCGCCCATTTGCGGCTCAAGTTTGGCTAGCCAGCCACGACACGACACACTTAGAACTCTGGCCTCTCACTCCTGTCAGATGGTCAGCCCCATGGTAGCTAGATTGTGGGCTAGTAGCAAGGTCCTATAGCTAGGAGGAGACAGCGAGAGACAAGCAGGGAGAATTTGAAAGGTAGAGATTAGCTAATCCGCAGATTAACTAACCCGCTGCCACCAGTCCGTGCGCCCTGGCTCACCAAACCGGAGCTATCGAAATCGGACTTCCGACTAGAGGGGCACTGCACTTACCTGCCATCTAGTGTCTTTTAGCTGTCTATCTCGAAGTCATAGCCGAATAGAAGGGACGCTGCTGGGACTAAGATCGCGTTGGCGATTCAGGGACAGAGACGACTTTTGCAGGGGGTTCTTGCGCTGGCGAGCCTTCATACACTACTAAAAGTCTCGAGCGTGGTTCGAGTTGCCGCCTTTTATAGCTCTCACGCGGCCGATTTGTTATAACGCACGCCGAAATTTCCGATTGGCTGAGAGCTTTTGTTAAAATAGGCGCCGAATTTTCTGATTGGTCGAGCCGGGGGCAGTCAGGTCGACTCTGATTGGCTAAGCTCAAGACCCCAAAACCCACCCCACGAGGTGGCCTTCAGACCCCAGGGAAGATGACAGGTGCGGTCATAAATCATGCGCAAAACATAATAAAAGCCACTAGTCTAGACACCCTGGCGCCAAAAGTGACAGCAAAACACACATAAATTAAAGGAGAAAGTAACAGAGCGAGTGGGGAGAAGGCTGGAAAGACCTCTTTGACCCAGACAAGCTGGATCCAAAAGTGTCAGCTAGACCGCCATAAATCACTGAAAACAGTGAAAAAGCCGCAAATCTTGGGGTCAGAATGGGGTTGAAACCATTCCTCCCAGACTTAGTGTCGCCCGTCTAGACTGCTAGAGGTCAATCCGTCTCAGACCCAGACAGTCTGACCTTCAAAGATGCGTAAACAATCCAAAATTAGAATCCTAAGAGAAGTACATTGAGTATTAATCATAACTAATAGTAGTGGCATAAATTAGTGTAGAACTTAGCCTGGATGAGAGAATGGAGAAGAGATTCCTAAGCTAGCCTACTGACAGTAGGGGAAAAGCGCATCGAAGCAAAACGTGCAGTTCTAAGATTGAAAAAGGTGCGTCCTCATCCCTTACAGTAACTCATCATGCTCACAGCTAATATTATTCTTTCTGCAATGTGGGTCAGTGAGTGAGTAATCTGAGTTACATAAGCCTCTTTGAGATTTCTATGCTAACCCGAGATTGAGGCCAGATCACCATGAGCCATCACTTTTCGTAAGCTGGTATTAACTATTGAGTCAGAACTATGTGGCGTAGCCAAGGGGGGGCCGAGGGGCCGCCCCCCCCCCCATCGCCGGGGTGGTGGGGTTGGGCGCGGCGGGTACCAAAAACCATGAGGCAATTGAGTGCCTGCGGTGCTAAAATGAGTGCCTGCGGTGCTAAAATGAGTGCCTGCGGCGCTAAAATGAGTGCCTGCGGTGCTAAAATGAGTGCCTGCGGCGCTAAAATGAGTGCCTGCGGCGCCAAAATGAGTGCCTGCGGCGCCAAAATGAGTGATTGCGGCGCTAAAATGAGAGCCTGCGGCGCCAAAATGAGTGCCTGCGGTGCTAAAATGAGTGCCTGCGGCGCCAAAAGTGGCAATGGCATAAGGCATGGCCAGCCAGGCCAACCCGCCCCCCCCCAATTGAAATTCCTGGCTCCGCCACGGTCAGAACCTCACGTGGACTGCTGTGTCATGACTAAAATCTATTAGCTTTCGGTATACAGTACACTTGGATAAAAAATCTACTTATTCATTTTTTCGTCAACGTATTTTCCACATATTTCTACTAGTAGTAGTCAATCAAATAAAATTCCCCTAAACCTACTAATTTAATACTTAGAATATCCGGCTGTTTTTAATGTAATTACTTTCATTCTTTAAGTGTCAGTTATTGTAGTTGTGCGCGTATATTTCCTATTTATAGATTTATAAGTTTTTATATACGGCGTTAAATAAAAAAAGTACATTTTTTATAACTATAAGAAATTGAATTTAGACAAATCTCTCACATGAATTGAAAAATGCCGCCATAAAAGAAGAATTTTCTGTGAACTCTAGAAGTGCTGAAAGAGGACGGCAGCAGATCGACAGGCTGGTCGAAGCATATATAGCTTCCAGAGTCGACCTGCTGTATGGTTAATACTACACCTAAGATCCAGGTGCTCACGTGCGATGAAGGGCGATGAAGCAGAGTCAGAAGAAGCGCCTGAGGGCCAATCTAACGAAGTTCTATGAAAGTAGGGCTGCTGAACCTAATCCTAACACAAACGTTGGTTGAATGCTCCGAAGACCTTATCGCTTACGTAACCAGAAGACTGCATTCGCAGACCAGAAGGTTAAGTTTTTGGCACTGTTAATGGCAGGCACGGTGTGAAAAATAAGACCAAGAATGTCTCGGCAAAGTTGACACGCATGCACCGGGGGAGCCAAAGCAATAGCTTTAGGAGAGAGCGCATGCGCGTGCTGAAAGACTTGTGATAACAAATCAACCATTTCACTTAAAGCTGATGTTAATTAGGCACAGCATATAATATCGGTCTCTTTCGTTCATTTAAATTGTCTGCATATAAAACCTCGCTACACATGATGACTTGATGTGTGTGCTTCTACGTTTTTATCGCATAAATAAACGATGATGGCTGTATGACGATTAGGTTTTAGGTTGAGCTTCCAAGCCTGAGGAGGGATTTCGGATGCGAACGCATTCTACAGAATCAGTAGCCAGGAGAATAACTAAACTTGTGATGAAATTCTTCTTATGCTTCGAATTGTTTCAAACACGTTGCGCGGTTTGTGGCATATACGATATACCAAAGTACCACTGTATAGAGAGGTACAGCACGTGCAGGGTCCTTGGGTGAGACAAAAGTACGAGCTACAAAAAAATCGCGACTAGGGGGATAAAGTTTGATGGGATTCGACCTTCGGGCTCTTGTTAGGGAAGCCTTCGGGCCTCAGGCTCAGAAATAAATCAATTAGAGACCTGGCCCCCCACTCCTGTCAGATGGTCAGCGCCATGGTAGCTTGATCGTGTGGCGAGCAGTCTAGGTCCTATAGCTTTTGAAAGTAGAAATTAGCTAATTCGCAGATCAACTAACTTGCTGCCACCAGCCCGTGCGCCCTGGCTCACCACACCGGGACTCTCGAAATCGGGCTTCCGACTAGAAGGGGCTTTGCACTTACCTGCCAACTAGTGTCTTTTTGCTGTCAATCTCGAAGTCATAGCCGATGATAAGGGACACTGCTGGGACTAGATCGTATTGGCCATGCAGGTACAGAGGGGACTTGTGCAGGGGATTCTTGCGGTGGCGAGTCTATGGGGTAGCTACATGTACTATTACATTGCTAAATACGAAGATATGTACTTTTGGCCTTCAACGCGCCAACTAGCCTCTCATAGCGCTGATGATAGGCTAACTCGAACTTCAGAGACCGCATGATTCATTTACCCGAGCCGCTTGGCTATCCTAGAGTGCACAAAGTACATCTCTGGCGCCGATTCTGCACTTCTGGCAGTTTTGCTCACTGATTTGATAGATTGGTCGACTGAGAACTGCCTTGCCATTGGTCCACTGTGACCGGCGCCTACTAGCTTTAGCTACTCATCTGAGCCATCGGCGAACAAAGAAATAAAACCGATAAAAATAACTGTTAGATTTAACCTTCTCCTTAGTTCACTTCACACTTCAGATTGAATTGGAGTCTTAGACTACTAGCAGTCTTATTGAATGATTTCTGCCTCAGCAACAGCACTACTGAACAAAATGAGCAAAAGTGTGCGCCTAATTCAGCTACTGCAACAGGGGACAGACAAGGGATCACCCAATCAAGCAAGTCTAGGTAGCCTCTCACCCAACCAATCAGAAACTCAACAGCCGGAGACCAGGTAATCCACAGTGACCGAATCGGCTTGATGCTCTGCAGCTGTAGACTCGGGATGATGCTGTCACAATCTTCGCTGTTAGCTAGCAGGTGATGCTCTTCACTTGATGTTCGCTGCTGATGACCGGGGGACTCGTCCTTGATGATGATGGGGGGGGGAGTCGCAATCCGGGGATCAAGAAACGACGGTCAGGTTCCGGGAGGTCTCAAGCTAGGCCAAGTTCCCAGGAGGTTGCCGTCCGAGCGGGCCAAAAACTCCGGTTTAAATAGCCGCCAACTGGACCGCAGTTTGTTATAATGGAACACTTCGATTCTGATTGCATGGCTGAGCCGTTTCGTTAAAATGAGCACCGAATTTTCTGATTGGCTAAGCTTGTTGCTACCCAGAATCACGTGACCGGGAGATCCTATCAGTTCCCACAGGGTCGTAAAAAGATGACAGGTGCGGCCATAAATCACTCAAAATCGCAACAAAATGATTTATGACTTTTCGCGTAGGATTGACAGAAATTAATGAAAAATATACATTAGAAAGCTCTTATTAAATAAGTGAAGATAATGAAGAGAAATTGCTAATCGCTAATCCCAAAGTACTTTTAGGGGTAAAACGCATAGCTGTCAAAGCTGTCACACGCTTAAGTGAACACGAACAATAGGCTCTGACCTCATAAATCTTGATGGCCTGTCAAAATGATGAAAAAAAGCTACCGCCCGCATCTTCTCAGACCATCTGGCGCCCGCCTCAACACTGAGTGAGGCGCAGGTGGCTGTCAGACCAGCTTCGAAAGCGATGATTTATGACCCAAAAAGCTGCGCCTATGTTATTATGACTACTAGTATGACCAAACATTGTATCTTGTATAGATTCTATGACTATCCGCAGAAAAAGAATAAAAATGCCCTTAGCCTGTTGTCAGTAGGCTAGTAAGTTTAGAGCCCATGTGCTAGCGCGGGATTTGGGAAAAAGTGCGTCCTCATCAAATTATTTAATTCTTAATTCTTTATTAAGTAAATGGATGAATATTCTCATTTTAAAATGTTCAATTTCTTTTTTCTAAAAGGCATCACATTGTCGGTTTTATTTCCTCAGTCGTATTAGCCCTACAAAAGTCACATCACGCGACTTTAGTCAAGCTATGTTTACAATTATTCCTGCTTAAAAAGTTAAATGAAGCTCTAAAAACAAGAATGATTTGAAGTATATTGTGCACTTTAATGAACTATAATAACTATACGCTTGTTTTAATAGGCAAAAAACATTTAAGATGTTTAAATTAATAATAAAAATAATTATTTCAACTTGAGCGGCCCGCGCCCGACGGTTCGTCGTGATCCATCCATGAAGCATGAAGGTGTGTCCGTCGTTCGACACTGTCCGTCTTACTGAGTGAAGCAAGCAAATTAATTTTGTCAGTTGTCATTAATCTAACTTGATCTATAGTTCAATACTTAATGGCAATGTTAGGTCCCCTATACCTCGTCATTCAGTCTTAGTTAAATTGTATGAAACGAATATTTGTCATGTTTATGCCTAGTGTCGTTTGTCAATCAGCTCTAGGCCTATCCTTAAGAAAAAAACCTGGCAGCAATCGAGAGTCGAAGAAATAGGCCTAGACATTGTGCCTATCTAGATCTTTTTAATATTCTATCTCTATGGCTTCTGAAGCATTTTTATATTTGCATTTTTATGTTGGCTTTGTACATAGGGCCTATTACCATCTTACTAGGGGGCCTATCCAAATTTATTGAAGTTGATTAAGAGGTACTTGCAAGTTAATCAAACTAAATGTTTAGTAGAATATTCACAAGATCTCCACGAGACAAGATTCAAATTTCAAAATCATACATGCGCAACCTCTAATTTAAACTGACCATAAGACTTACTTTTTGGCCAAAAAATGCGACTTACTTGTGATAGAAACCCTAAAGCAAAATTAATACAATTTTGGGTAAACGGCAGGAGTAACTATGGTGTCTTATTTAGGCTAAATGCCTCGTCAGCTAATTAGTACCACGTCTGTATTTGGGGTGGGCATTTTCGCTACTTTGTCTACCACAATTTACAGTGGCCAGATCGGCCAGGTCGGCCAACAGTTGCGCATGTATGTTCAAGACAAGATAGGGCCTATTGTCAACTGTTGTATTGACATTCTTTTCATTTAAAAAAGGCAGTGCTTATTTAGTCGGCACTAGCCGAATAAGTTTGCTACTGTTTAGCCGGCAGCCATATTCAGGAAGGTGGCCTCTGAGGGGGAAAATTCCAGCGCACACAAAGGGTCTCGGCGCACATTGGGGCACAAGCGCGGCGCACACAAAGGGTCTCAGCGCACATTGGCACACAAGCGCGGCGTACACAAAGGGTCTCAGCGCACATTGGCGCACAAGCGCGGCGTACACAAAGGGTCTCAGCGCACATTGGCGCACAAGCGCGGCGCACACAAAGGGTCTCAGTGCACATTGGCAGTTGGCGCACCCACACTCTGGATCATGTAGTATATGCCCAAAAATTTGGGCGTGCATTGGCCTTGCACACCAAAATTAGGTGTGCACAGTAGGCGTGCATCACTCCTAAGAAAAAAATATGCATGCACACCTGGCGTGCACTTTATAGAATCACGCGTAAGAGTTATTGTAAAGTAGAAAAAAAGATGAAAAAGTTCATTTTTAGGCACAAATTTCAAGCTTTTCGGTTTTTTCCAGCTCGTAAAAGAGTATTTAAACAAATCTTTGCTTGTATAAACTTTCCGTTGTAAATAGTATTGCCAAAAAAGCTTTAAAAGCAACAATATTATCTAATAATAAGGGTCTCTTATGCAATTTAAAAAAGGTCTTTTATTGTCACAACGAAAAAAAGGTCATTTATTGTCGCAACACCAGCATATTTTTGAGAATGGGCGTGTACTAATTTTTTTCGGCGTGCAGTAGTAATTATTCAATTTTTTTAATAACGGCGCACAGAGGGCGCACAGATGGCGCACAGATGGTGCACAGACGGCGCACAGATTGTCCCTCTAAAATTTATTCTGGCGCACACTCTGCCACCTTCCTGACTATGGGCCGGCAGTCCTGCCCCACTGCCGGTCAAATAAGCTCGTTACTATTTAGCCGGCAATTCTAGCCCCCAATGGCCACGCCATTATATATATTTATTCGAGATATTTAAACTTTGGGCAATACAAAGTAGGTACAGTGAATATAAATCAATGTAGATTCAGTACAATTTATTACTTGCCTTCAAGTTTGTTTAATTGTTTCTGGAAGTCTTGCATATTCCGGAAATTATTTGAAGCAGTAGAAGACACATAAATGAAATAAAAATTAATTATGCATGTTTTACTTTCACTTTAATCTCTAAATCAAAACCACTCATTAAAGCCAAAAAACCACTGCAAACACCTTTAACTAAAAACTCCAAAATTGTAATATAAATAATTAGCTTGTAGTATGTTAAATCATTAACTTAAGGTCATGACGAGCAGTGCGCAATTATAAAATGTATAAATGTATTTTGACCAGCGTGTCCATTGGGGGCCAGGATTGCCGGCAGTGGGGCGGGACTGCTGGCTAAATAGTGACGCAATTATTTGACAGGTGCCAGCTAAATAGTAGCGAACTTATTCGACCAATGCCGGCTAAATAAGCACTGCCTTAAAAAAATCCAGAATTTCTTATAGAAAATTCAGATTAGCCATTAGGCCTTACCCTTAAGGTTCAATAATTTTTCTTTGCATGTCTACTTGGAGCAAAAAAAAAGAATTGCACTCTGAGCTAAGCATAAAATTGCACTTTTAAATTAGGTACAAGTGCAATTTTGTACTTTGCTTCTCTAGCAAAAAACTCAGATCTTGTTTTGAATTTTGTCTTAAAAAATTAGAATTTTAACAGCTTTAATTTTTAGTTACAGATAAAAGCTATAATTGAAAATGCTATACAAAAGAATTGTTTTGCACATAGGGTTTAATGTTCAAAGGCTTTTTATAATATGAACAAAGATAATTGTTAGTAATATTATAGGCCTAATAATTTTTATGGCACTTAAATAATATAGTGATCTCATTACCATATAAATAGTGAAATGGTTATTTTTATGGTTAACATATAAAACAAATATCATCTAAGTTTTAGATAGTATCATTTAAATATATAGTACAAACAAACTTTTTTGATAAGAATAGTTTCAGCGTATGGTGCAAACTTTTTTGATTGGATTTGTTTTGGTGCAGGCATGCTATGATCCTGACTATGGGCTCTTAGTAGGATCTTCAGTCTGTTTACCACAAGTTAAAAATAATACAACCAAAAATGGAAATCTCTAGTCCAAAAATCTAAAATAGCATAAAAAGTAGGGATTTATATCTTTTAAATTAAAGAACTCTTTAAGAAAATTAGAAAAATATAGAATATGTTAAAAACAGTGAAGCTAAACATTGTACATTTTTACGTATATATAAATTGATGCCAGAAAACACAACTTAAAATGAATTCATTTTTCATGTTAAAATAGCTATTTTAATAAAGTTTAATGATATAGATGCAAAGTTAGATATGCAATGACTCTGCTTTTGGCTGCCTTTGACTGTCATGTTACTAAGTATCCTATCGCTATCACCAGTGTTGTGCTTGGCTTTCTAGCTTCTGTGATGGGATAGACTGCTATCATCCGAAGCAACCTTGCTAAGTATACTTGTGGAGGCTGAGACTGAGGAGAAATCTAAGATCAAGGGTAGTGCTGCCACCAGTGTGGGAACCATAGGATCCACAATGAAGGGGTCTGTTTGGGTTCTTCACAAATAAATAATGCTAGAACAACTAGTCTTAGATATTTCAATGTCCAAATAATAGGACTCAATGGTAGCAAATGGCCTAAGTGGTGCAGTCCTGGCACTGACAAGATAAGCAGATTTATATCTTATTATTTACAGTGAATGCTAATTACTTAAATGGGATAGTATCTTTTGTATAACCTAACCCTTCTGCTAAGTCATTGTAACAATAATAATTGCTATAAATAAAAACCATAAAGAAAGCTATTGCTTACTTTTTATAAGGTTAAAAATTTACCCCTATAAAATTAAAAACAATGAATAAATTATATTAGTCTTTTTTAACTACAATCTGAATATATTTACTATAAAATCAGATTGATGAAGATAATTTTCAAATATCTATATAAAAATTCATTAAATATTTAAAATTTGTGTAAGTATTTTTTGCAACATAGTATGAATAATAGTAGTAGGAATTTGCAAAGGTTTTTGCTACTTATTTAAGGAGTAATTATCTAAGAATATATATAGTTGTGGTTATAGAGCATAAAGTTATAATAAAAAGTTTCTTTTGAAGCTATTGTACTATGAGATGGATTTAATTGTATTTATTTATCATCATGATTCAATGCATGCAATGATTGGGAATGGAGGAATTCCTATACAGAGTCTGGCTGGCATCACAAGCCTTACTGACAGTAAGTAATTTGTTTATGAGTCTGGTTACCCTTTTAATATGGTCCTAATCATTCAACTGCTTGTTCCCATCACTTGAATCTTCCCTAATAATCCCAGTAAAATCCCAGTTACTTGTGCTATTCTAATATAATAAAAGATTATGGTACCTTGAGAATCCACACTCGCCATCACAAATTCACGAGTTTCCCATTAAGGAATCCCATGCTTGGGCGCAACCTTTGGATTCACTCGGCCGTTTCTATTGGCAACACACACGTATGTCGCTATTGGACAGAATAGTAGTCACGTGACTGCTTTCAGCCAATAGCGACTTACATGTGTGTGTTGCCAATAGAAACGGCCGGGTGATTCCCTAGGTTGCGCATGTATGAGGAATCCCATAGGGAAACCCAGCCACTCATACTACCGGAATTCCCCATGGAGAATCCCAGCCACTTATAATCCCGTAATTCCCCCATTGGAAATCCCATCTGCTCAATCGCAGAATGAGAATCTCCCATGGGGAATCCCAGCCACTTATAATCCCGAAATTTCCCATGGGGAATCCCAGCCAGTCATAATCTCAGAATTCCCCATGGGGAATCCCAGCTACTCATAATCCCGGAATACGCTATAGGGAATCCCAGCCAATCATCATAATCCTAAAACTTCCTACGGCAATATAGAATAAGCCTTCAATCTACTGTGGAAATTAAACAAACCCGCACTACTAACAGTAGTACACTATCGATTATCGCCCGCAGTCTTGCCCGAGCTGCCGCTGCCCAGGCCTGTCCAGTCCAGTCTATCGCGCCAGCAGTCCCTGTACTACAGCCAGCGAGTTGGTCAGCAGGCCGAGCAGCAGCTGGCCCAGGGGCGTGGCAATATGCGCCTGTTAGAGAGCATCGGCTGGGCCCTCACCCAGACCGACACTTCATCTATCGAGCTCAAATCCGACCAGTGCGCCGCTGCCGCACCACCGGCTCTGTTCCAGGCCGTTTTGGCGCAGAATACCCGCCGATTTGAGAAGCGGCCCGAGTTCGCTCTCTACTGCCAGTCCTTGCTGGCTAACGGAGCCGGCGGTCGGGCAGCGGAAGACGCCGGTGTCGGGGCGGCGGAGGCCCGCCAGTCTCGGGGTCGGCCACGTCGGGGCCAGTCGATGACGCCGAGCCGGACCAGGACCAAGAAGAGTCTGGCAAGCGGGAGAAACACCGGCACAAGAAGAAAAAGCGCAAGAAAGAGCGCGAGCGTCGCTCGTCTTCTTCTACAAGGGACGACACGAACGAGACCAATCCGAGCACCTCGACGACACCGTCGGGAGCCTCGGGCCAGGTGACGGTGGTCAGCAGGGAGGGCATCAAGATCAAGCTGAAGCTGCCGTCACCCGTGGTGAAGCCAATCAGGATTGAGAATCCCGCTTCGGAGCGGCCCGCGATTGTCTCCGACGATGTCGCCGAAGACTCCGTCGCCGCCGTCGGGGAGGCGGCGGACGCTGAAACGGCTTCGGTGTCCCGGCAGCATAAGAAAGAGAAGCGCAAGAAGCACAAGAAAGACAAACGGAAACGCAATGAAGTTGATTCAGAGCCGGGCGGTGATGCTTTGCAGCAACAGCAGCACCCACCGCTGCAGCCGCTCACACTGTCGATGCCCCAGTCGGCTGCTGCTGCACCAGCGTCTTCATCGCTAACTCCTGGCGGACTCAACGCTTTGGACTCGCCGGGCTTCTCCCGCCAGCAGCAGCAATCGAAGCTTCAGGAGTTATTAACGAGGCCAAGGCCTGCTCAGCAGACTCCTCAAATGCCTCCCCAGCATCCGCCTCCTCCTCATCAGCAGCCGATGCAGCCGCCGATGCCTCATCAACAGCAGCAGCAACAAACAAATTATCCTCCTTCCCAGCCTCCGATGCCTCATCATCATCATCCTCAGCAGCAGCAACAGCAGCTTCCTATGTACGGGTCGCCAACCCAGATGCCTATAATGCCGCCAATGCAGCAGCAGCAACCGCCGCCGCAGGTGTCCACAGCTCTCCCAGCCTCCCTATTCGATAACCTGCAGCTGCTGCCAGGCTTCCTGGCTGGTCCTAGCGGGGCCGACGTGCTGCCGGAGATCGGGGAGAACTGGCCCGACCAGCCCAGCCTGTCCTATCCCAATCTGGGCGAAGTTTCCTGCGGCGCCGGCGGCGGCTATCCCGGCGGTGACAGCTCCGGGTTCCCCTTCCTGCCGCAGCTTCCTATCGGGGCTTCGTCTCCGCATCATCTGCATCATCATCAGATGCAGCAGTCCGTTGCCACACCGCAGCTGTCAATGCAGCCGCCGCCCCCTCCTCAGCAGCAGCCAATGCCGCATCCGCATCATCTCAGCGGCGCCGGCAGCGGCAAGGGCGGCAAGCCCGCCTCTGTCACTGGCGGCGGCTCGTCAACTCGAAAATCCAAACGCGGCGGCGGCGGTGGCGGCACTCGTCGAGGTGGCGGAAGGTCGCGCGGCGGCGGCGCCGGTGGCGACCCTGTCAGCAGCGAGGTGCGCAACCTCATGGACTGGCGCGTGCGTGACAAAACTGGCGGCGCCTCGACTGCGGCAGACGGCGGCGACTCCATGGACGCCGACGAGTCGTGGGACTCGCGGCTGGAGCAGCACAACCGGTCTCTGGCTGGCCGGTTCAAAAACTCGCGCCGGCTCGCCGCTCAGCAACAGCGCGGCAACATGCAGAACATGCCGGACTATCTGGAGAGTGACGACGAGGACGATGGAGAAGGCGGCGGAGCGTCGAAACGGCAGCGGCGCGACTCCGACGAGGATTTTAAAGGTAGATGGTCGATGGACTGTGCAAGTGTTTTGACGACTTTCTTGTGTCAGATTTGCCGTTATTTTGATGTCAAATTTGGCGCCTATCTGATGTCAGTTTTGGCGCCGATCTGATGTCAGTTTTGGCGCCATTCTGATGTTAGTTTTGGTGCCATTTTAATGTCAGTTTCGGCGCCGATCTGATGTCAGTTTTGGCGCCGATCTAATGTTAGTTTTGGCGCCGATCTGATGTCAGTTTTGGCGCAAATCTGGTGTAAGTTTCGGCGCCATTCTGATGTCAGTTTTGGCGCCATTCTGATTTCAGTTTTAGCGCCGATCTAGTGTCAGTTTCAGCGTCATTCTGATGTCAGTTTTGGCGCCATTCTGATGTCAGTTTTGGCGCCATTCTGATGTCTGTTTTGGTGCCATTCTGATGTCAGTTTTGGCGCCATTCTGATGTCAGTTTTGGTGCCATTCTGATGTCAGTTTTGGCGCCATTCTGATGTCAGTTTTGGCGCCATTCTGATGTCAGTTTTGGTGCCATTCTGATGTCAGTTTTGGCGCCATTCTGATGTCAGTTTTGGCGCCATTCTGATGTCAGTTTTGGTGCCATTCTGATGTCAGTTTTGGCGCCATTCTGATGTCAGTTTTGGCGCCATTCTGATGTCAGTTTTGGCGCCATTCTGATGTCTGTTTTGGCGCCATTCTGATGTCAGTTTTAGCGCCGATCTAGTGTCAGTTTCAGCGTCATTCTGATGTCAGTTTTAGCGCCGATCTAGTGTCAGTTTCAGCGTCATTCTGATGTCAGTTTTGGCGCCAATCTGATGTCAGTTTTATTTTATTAGATTTGTTGTCATGTTTCTTAGCCACCTCTTCTCTGCACTTCTCATTGCATGCACTCAGTATATGGTTGACTGTAGCACAGATCTCTTGAAATACATATTCTAGAATTCAGGTTTTTTTTTAACGATTGTTGTCTTGCGTGTCTTTTGCATATCGATATGCCACTATATTATATTATATATTGCAATCTGTAGTTCTGTAGTCATTTAGTATCTATGCACTATTATGTAGCACTTTTAGCACTAAACTGCGCTGCAGCCTCCCCTACATACGGTAACGGTTGTTGGATCCAATTTGATCTATTTTTTAAAATCAATAAATACTTCAGTCAGCTTTTTGCTTGCTAGAATCCAAATCAGTCGGCTCTTAATGATGAAGCGACAACAGAAACGATCAGTGCAGCCTCGGCAGGAGGAGTCGCTAGTGATGAAGAAGAAATCTCGGCCCAGCCTGCTCAGCTGCGACTCAGTGGAATTGGCATTAGATTCGGCTAGCAGTAGCTTGATTGCCGCATCTGCTCAGCCTTGCATTCGTCAGATAGTACTGTCGGATCGTCTCCATGGTAGTAGTATAATCTGTTCTAGTAAACCTGCATGCGTTCTGTTTGGTGATCTCTTCTGTTCAATAGTCTTTAGTTCTGTTTCAACTGACATTTAAAAAAATTGAGTTTATTTTTTAAGCGCGATTTTGTGCACATTTTTCGTTGCAGCTTTTATTTTACAATTTCAGAATCGCTACATACTACTGGTTGTAAGTAGACGCAAAAGCATTTTTAACGCGTTTTTATTTTAACAGTTTTTAAACCCATTTTTCGTTTCTTTTAAAATTAGCAAATTTTATGCTACTTTCTGTAAGTAGTAGTATGCAAGTATTTTATGCGTTTTTTCAGTTGAAAAAAAGTTACCAGTGACAAGAATTTATAAAGAGTCAATTGAAAATCGTATAGACTCAAACGACCGTAACGCACATCACGTGAGTTGCAGAATCGTAACAAAAGTCGTTTAAGAGTCGTGTTAACTTTCTACTACAAACTTTCTAGTGCAAACAAATCCAGAGTCACTTGTTATCTATTTTATCTGGAAAAATTAATTTGTTTTAATTTTCACAATCCATGCAGTTCGGCTGAAGGGCAGCTCGGAGAGTCGCTACCCGCCCATCGCCAAGGGCAACAGCGACCGGCCCCGTGAGCGAGTCAAGTGCGGCCTGGGCGTCAACCTGGGCGTCCTGTCCACCGAGGAACTCGTCGCCTCCGAGACCTTCGTCCACTTCAAAGAGTTGGTTGATCAAGCTCTAGACGCGGTGGAAGATGTCGATATCAAAGTGCTGGACGACTCTGACGAACTGCCAGCCGAGTTGAAGATTCCGTCCAGACTGCTGTCTGACCTGTGCGCCAAGGCCAACCAGATGAAAGCTGTGGGAGCCATGAAGGAGATGCCGGTTGATCGTCTGGTCCGATTGCTCAGCCTGCTCTTGGCTAATATCAAGGATGGGGCCAAGCTCGTGCCCTTCGCCAAGCCTGTGAGTCTTTGTGGCGTCTGTTTGGCTCTTTGTTGCTTCTGTAACTTTGTCTTTGTCTCTGGTGTCTGTGTGTCTTTGTATTTGGTGTCTGTGTCTTTGTATCTGGTGCCTGTGTGTCTTTGTATCTGGTACCTGTGTCTTTGTATCTGGTGCCTGTGTGTCTTTGTATCTGGTGCTTGTGTGTCTTTGTATCTGGTGTCTGTGTCTTTGTATCTGGTGTCTGTGTGTCTTTGTATCTGGTGTCTGTGTGTCTTTGTATCTGGTGTCTGTGTGTCTTTGTATCTGGTGTCTGTGTGTCTTTGTATCTGGTGTCTGTGTGTCTTTGTATATGGTGTCTGTGTGTCTTTGTATCTGGTGTCTGTGTATCTTTGTATCTGGTGCCTGTGTGTCTTTGTATCTGGTGCCTGTGTGTCTTTGTGTCTGGTGCCTGTGTGTCTTTGTATCTTTGTATCTTTTGTTTGTTTTTATCTGTTTCGCCCTGTATATTCAGCTATTTTAAACGGCGACCCACCTGTACTGTAACTACAGGCTGAAGACGCCGAAGACACCGAGGGCCGCCTTTGGCGCGAGCTGTGCATGGAGCGGGTGATGCGCTCAGTTGAGTCCTCCCTCACCGCCCTGATCATCATGACGTCACCAGGCATGCCCAAGCAGGTCTTTGTTGAAGACGTGATCGAGCGAGCCGTGGCGGTGGCCAAGTTCCAGCTGAACAGCACCGTGTACCCGGAGGCCGACCCCGCCTACCGCAAGACCAGCCAGCACAAGGCCACTCAGCAGAGCATTCGCAGCCAGCGGGCCAAGGAGCGCGGCCACGGTGCCCTGGCTGCCGGCAGCGGCGGTTTCAGCGGCGGCGGCCGGCCCCGGGCCCTGACTCACCTGTTGAACCGCCTGGTGGAGCTGGTGGACAGCTTTGCCCAGCTAGTGGACCTGCAGAGACTCACTGACAATGCCATCTTGGCCATGTCGGGCCTGGCTGTGGCTCCGTTCTTTGTTGAGAACGTTGAGAATCTGCAGCTCAGCGCCCTGCGGCTCTGCACCAGCGTCTTCTGCCAGTACGAAAAGCACCGGCAGCTGATTCTGGAGGACCTGTTCGCCTCCTTGGCTCGCCTGCCTAGCAGTAAGAGAAGCTTGAGAAGCTTTCGACTCAACTCTGAGGAGAGCATCCAGATGCTCACGGCGCTGTCCCTGCTGCTGGTGCAGTCTGTAGTCCTGCTGCCAGCCAAAGTACCGTCAAGTAAGGATCAAGACAACACTGCGGCAATGGCCCTGCTGGATGCGTACGAATCTGCTAAGAAAACTGCTCAGGTGAGCTGTGTGCGGCTCTGATTCTTTTAGATAATGCCAGCTTTTATCTGGAAGTTACTTCTGGATTTGTTTGTCTGAGTACAGCCAATTAAGTGTCTGTAGCTTGATAATTACAGCCAATTAAGTGTCTGTAGCTTGATAATTACAGCCAATTAAGTGTCCGTAGCTTGATAATTACAGCCAATTAAGTGTCTGTAGCTTGATAATTACAGCCAATTAAGTGTCTGTAGCTTGGTAATTACAGCCAATTTAGTGTCTGTAGCTTAATAATTACAGCCAATTAAGTGTCTGTAGCTTAATAATTACAGCCAATTAAGTGTCTGTAGCTTGGTAATTACAGCCAATTAAGTGTCTGTAGCTTGATAATTACAGCCAATTAAGTGTCTGTAGCTTGGTAATTACAGCCAATTAAGTGTCTGTAGCTTGATAATTACAGCCAATTAAGTGTCTGTAGCTTGATAATTACAGCCAATTAAGTGTCTGTAGCTTGATAATTACAGCCAATTAAGTGTCTGTAGCTTGGTAATTACAGCCAATTAAGTGTCTGTAGCTTGATAATTACAGCCAATTAAGTGTCTGTAGCTTGATAATTACAGCCAATTAAGTGTCTGTAGCTTGGTAATTACAGCCAATTAAGTGTCTGTAGCTTGATAATTACAGCCAATTAAGTGTCTGTAGCTTGATAATTACAGCCAATTAAGTGTCTGTAGCTTGGTAATTACAGCCAATTAAGTGTCTGTAGCTTAGTAATTACAGCCAATTTAGTGTCTGTAGCTTAATAATTACAGCCAATTAAGTGTCTGTAGCTTGATAATTACAGCCAATTAAATGTCTGTAGCTTGGTAATTACAGCCAATTAAGTGTCTGTAGCTTGGTAATTACAGCCAATTAAGTGTCTGCAGTTTGATAATTACAGCCAATTAAATGTCTGTAGCTTAATAATTACAGCCAATTAAGTGTCTGTAGCTTAATAATTACAGCCAATTAAGTGTCTGTAGCTTGGTAATTACAGCCAATTAAGTGTCTGTAGCTTGATAATTACAGCCAATTAAGTGTCTGTAGCTTGATAATTACAGCCAATTAAGTGTCTGTAGCTTAATAATTACAGCCAATTAAGTGTCTGTAGCTTAATAATTACAGCCAATTAAGTGTCTGTAGCTTGGTAATTACAGCCAATTAAGTGTCTGTAGCTTAATAATTACAGCCAATTAAGTGTCTGTAGCTTGATAATTACAGCCAATTAAGTGTCTGTAGCTTGATAATTACAGCCAATTAAGTGTCTGTAGCTTGATAATTACAGCCAATTAAGTGTCTGTAGCTTGATAATTACAGCCAATTAAGTGTCTGTAGCTTAATAATTACAGCCAATTAAGTGTCTGTAGCTTGATAATTACAGCCAATTAAGTGTCTGTAGCTTGATAATTACAGCCAATTGTCTGTAGCTTGATAATTACAGAAAATTACTGATCCTCATTACTAAATCTTCCTACCAATTCCCCATTCCCAGGTATTCCTCGTCGTATTCCTGAACAAGTGCGCCAAGAAGGCGGAGGAGCAGGACTACCGGGGCATATTCGAGAAGTTCGTAGAGGACCTGCTGCTAGCGGTGAACAAGCCGGAATGGCCGGCTGCCGAGATGTTCCTCAGCCTGCTTGGCGGCCTGCTGGTGAAGCAGTTCGCCGATCGCAGCGTTGACCAGGCGCTCCGTGTGGCCTCGCTGGACTACCTGGGCACCGTGGCATCCCGACTGCGCAAGGACGCCGTGACCAGCGAGATGAGCGAGCAGGATCTGGACAGTCTGGTGGCGGAGATCCGCGGTCACTCGCGCGGCCTCGAGGCCTCCGGCGCTGGCGCCAGTTCCGCGACCGCCGCACCCGACGAAGCCCCAATCACCAAGGAGGAGCGAATCGTCATCCTGCAGAAAGCCATCGTCGACTACCTCAACGCTGAAGATGTGGACGCCTCGGTGCACTACGCTGTCCGCTTCTACCTGGCCCAGTGGTACAAAGACTGCGCCAAGGAGGTCGAGCGAACTCTGCAGCAGCAACGCGACGCTGCCAATAACGATGAATCGGCGGTGGCGCACGAGTCGCTGGACGTGCTGGAGTCCCGACGCACCGCTCTGCTGGTGCGAAGCTGCGAGTTCGGCGCCGCTGACAGTCAGCAGCTGGCCTCCAAGAGGCGGCTGATGAGCACCGGCAGGAGCGATGCCTACATGCTGGACTATGAGGAGGCCTGCCTGGTGTGCCGCTACCTGGCTTCTATGCGGCCATTCTCGCAGAGCTTCGACATCTACCTGTCGCAGATACTGAAGGTGCTCAATGAGCAGTCAGTTGCCGTGCGCACTAAGGCCATCAAGTGCCTGACAGCCGTTGTCGAGGTGGACCCGTCGGTGCTGGAGCGGGCAGACATTGAGCGGACAGTTCACGGTAGACTGTTGGACAACTCCACCTCTGTTAGGGAGGCCTGTATTGAGCTGATTGGCAAGTTCATCATTGTGAGGCCGCAGTTGACTGCTCAGTACTACGGGATGCTGTCTGAGCGGATTCTGGACACCGGCATCAGCGTGCGCAAGCGGGTGATTAAAATATTTCGCGACATCTGCGTTGAGCAGCCGGATTTCAATAAAATTCCGGAGATGTGCGTCAAAATGATTCGACGTGTCAACGATGAAGAGGGCATTCGGAAGCTGGTTAATGAGGTCTTCCAGGCCATGTGGTTCTCGCCTGTAAAGGAGTCGCACAATGTCAAGCTGCTGCAGAAGGTTATGAACATCACGGACGTGGTGGCCGCTTGCAAGGACCAAGTGAGGCTTGCGGAGACCGGGTTTTGGGCAGGAGGGTAGATTGAAGGGTGAGCGACTAGATTGAAAGGTGAGAGGCTAGATTTAAGGGTGAGAGTGTAGATTTTAGGGTGAGAGGCTAGATTGAAGGGTGAGAGGCTAGATTGAAGGGTGAGAGGGTAGATTGAAGGGCGAGAGGCTAGATTGAAGGGCGAGAGGCTAGATTGAAGGGTGAGAGGCTAGATTGAAGGGTGAGAGGCTACATTGAAGGGTGAGAGGGTAGATTGAAGGGTGAGAGGCTAGATTGAAGGGCGAGAGGCTAGATTGAAGGGCGAGAGGCTAGATTGAAGGGTGAGAGGCTAGATTGAAGGGTGAGAGGCTAGATTGAAGGGTGAGAGGCTAGATTGAAGGGTGAGAGGTTAGCTACAACAAAGCTCCAAAACGAATACCGCTGAGTCGATAATCAGCCATTTTCATCAGTAGTAAACTTGCTCACCAATAATTCAGGGATACGACTGGTTCGAGGGCCTGCTGCGCAGCCTGCTCAAAGAGGAGAAGGAAGAGAAACTCCGGCCGGTTGAGAAGGCCTGCCGCCAGATAGTGGACACGCTGGTGGCCAACATCATGCGCCTGGAGGAGATCTCCAGCAACAACAACCAGCGCCTGGTGGCCTGCCTGTGCACCCTGTACATGCTGACGAAGATCCGGCCGAATCTCATGGTGGACCACGCCAGCACTCTGCAATCGTATTTGAAAATCAAAATCAGCAGCCAGCAGGATAACTATGTGCTGCATTATGTGGCTAAGATTCTGGAGCTCACCGTGCCGCTGATGGAGCACCCAGATGAGGAGGAGCTGCGCTCGATCGAGCAGGAGATGGTGCAGCTGACCATGCGCAAGGGCATGATGGTGCTGGACAGCGCGATCGCCTGTCTGAGCGCAGTGGTGAACCGGGTCACGCACAACTACTCGCTGATCCGGTCGTGCTTCAACCTGTTCTACACGCCCATCGACCGGCAGCAGCAGGAGAACATGGCCACTGGCGCCGAGCTCATCGATCCCCGGCAGAAGCCGTCAATCCTGCGCGGCCTGTACACCGTCGGGCTGCTGTTGAAGTACTTCGACTTGGAGAGCATCACCACCTACGAGACTGGAGCTATCATGCAGCGCGTGTTCAGCTCGTTCATGTTCTTCTGCTCCCAGTGCGCCGACCCGGATGTGGTGAAGAAGTCCCTGATGGGCCTTGGCTTCATGTGCGCCAGGCACTCGCACCTGCTGCTTCAGGACCCGCTGAAGACCTACTACTGCGAGCTTATCGCCGGTCCCATGGTGTCCGACGAGACCAAAACCCTGGTGCTGAAGAACCTCACCAGCTTCCTGCTTGAGGAGGAAGCCAGCATGGTGCAGTCCGACTCCACCTGGAAGGAGCATGTGCAGCAGGAGTCGCTGAAGGAGATGCACGATGTGCAGAGCGGCAAGGCCAGCATGGTGGCTCAGGCTTATCTAGATCACGTGAGTCCCCGGTTGAGTAGGGTCTGCACTCTTTCTCCTTGGGATAATGGCCCCTCACAACTCACAAGCATCACCTGGATTTCCCCTCCATCAAAAGTCGACTCGACTGACTCAAAACTGCATAAAAAATCCCAAACCCCCATCGAAAATCGCCTCAAAACCCCATCAAAAATCGCCCCCAAGACCCCATCGAAAATCGCCCCCAAACCCCATAAAAATCGCCTTCAAACGCTATAAAAAACCGCCTTCGAACCCCACCAAAAATCGCCTTCAAACCCTATAAAAAACCGCCTTCAAACCCTATCAAAAATCGCTCTCAAACCCCATCAAAAATCGCCTTCAAACCCTATCAAAAATCGCCTTCAAACCCTATCAAAAATCGCTCTCAAACCCCACCAAAAATCGCCTTCAAACCCTATAAAAAACCGCCTTCAAACCCCATCAAAAATCGCCCTCAAACCCCATCAAAAATCGCCTTCAAACCCTATAAAAAACCGCCTTCAAACCCTATAAAAACCGCCTTCAAACCCTATAAAAAATCGCCTTCAAACCCTATAAAAAACCGCCTTCAAACCCCATCAAAAATCGCCCTCAAACCCCATAAAAAATCGCCTTCAAACCCTATAAAAAACCGCCTTCAAACCCTATCAAAAATCGCCCTCAAACCCCATAAAAAATCGCCTTCAAACCCTATAAAAAACCGCCTTCAAACCCTATCAAAAATCGCTCTCAAACCCCATCAAAAATCGCCTTCAAACCCTATAAAAAACCGCCTTCAAACCCTATAAAAAACCGCCTTCAAACCCTATAAAAAATCGCCTTCAAACCCTATAAAAAATCGCCTTCAAACCCTATAAAAAATCGCCTTCAAACCCTATCAAAAACCGCCTTCAAACCCTAACAAAAATCGCCCTCAAACCCCATAAAAAACGCCTTCAAACCCTATCAAAAATCGCCCTCAAAACCACATCGAGCATCGCCAACAAACCTCGAACTCGCCCAGGTGCTGGCCGCCTTCTACTACAAAGACGCGGGAGTCCGGCTGGCCGCGCTGACCATGGTGGTGACCATCCTGCGGCAGGGCCTGATCCACCCGGTGAAAACGGTGGCGCACCTCATCAGCATGCAGTCGGACACCGATCCCGCTATTCGATCCAAAGCCGACGCGCAACTGATGGAGATTGAGAAGCATTATCCCAGCTTCATCAACATGCGGGCCCTGTTCGGGGTGCGCCAGAGCTTCCAGCTGCAGCGGGTGCTTCGGCCCGGCCGCGTGGTGCGCGGAATCCGCGATCCAGACGCCGACCCGCCCGTGGCCATGAACCACCACCTGTACTCCATGCTGCGCACCAACCGCATGAACCGCCGGGTCCTGCTCACCAGCATGCTCAACCTGTTCGATGAGAACCCCAGCCAGGTGGGTCTAAGGTCACTGTTTTTGGCTGTCTGTCTGTCTGTCTGTCTGCCTGCCTGCCTGCCTGCCTGCCTGTCTGTGTGTCTGTCTGTCTGTCTGTCTCTGTCTGTCTGCCTGTCTATTTATCTGCCTGCCTGCCTGTCTGACTGTCTGTCTGTCTGTCTGACTGTCTGTCTGACTGTCTGTCTCACTGACTGTCTGTCTTAGTGTCTGTCTCTTTCTGTCTGTCTGTCTGTCTGTCTGTCTGTCTGCCTGTCTATTTATCTGCCTGCCTGCCTGTCTGACTGTCTGTCTGTCTGTCTGACTGTCTGTCTGTCTGTCTCTGTCTGTCTGTCTGTCTGTCTGTCTGTCTGTCTGTCTGACTGTCTGTCTGTCTGTCTGTCTGTCTGTCTGTCTGTCTGTCTGTCTGACTGTCTGTCTGTCTGTCTCTGTCTGTCTGTCTGTCTGTCTGTCTTAGTGTCTGTCTGTCTGTCTGTCTGTCTGTCTGTCTGACTGACTGTCTGTCTTAGTGTCTGTCTCTGTCTGTCTGTCTGTCTATTTATCTGCCTGCCTGCCTGCCTGTCTGACTGTCTGTCTGTCTGACTGTCTGTCTGTCTGACTGTCTGTCTTAGTGTCTGTCTCTGTCTGTCTGTCTGTCTGACTGACTGTCTGTCTTAGTGTCTGTCTGTCTGTCTGTCTGTCTGTCTGTCTGTCTGTCTGACTGACTGTCTGTCTTAGTGTCTGTCTGTCTGTCTGTCTGACTGACTGTCTGTCTTAGTGTCTGTCTCTGTCTGTCTGTCTGCCTGCCTGTCTTAATGTCTGTCTTAGTGTCTGTCTGTCTGTCTGTCTGACTGACTTAGTGTCTGTCTGTCTGTCTGCCTTAGTGTCTGTCTGTCTGTCTCTGCCTTAGTGTCTGTCTGTCTGTCTGTCTGTCTGTCTGTCCGTCTTATCTGTCTATGTGTCCTTTTGTCTGTCTGTAACGATATTTCAGCAAAAATGCTTAAAGGAAATGTCTGCGCGTGTGACTAAATAAAAAAAAACTGTTTACCATGGCGACAGCCTTGTTCAGCTGCTTGCTAATATTCAGGCATCTGTTCTGCCTTGATACGGCTGACACTCTAGCACAAAGGCAGGCTTATCCTGCGTATAGAATGAAAATCTGGCGATATTCCTGCTCGCATCCTAGCAACAATGCGCTGCTTTGTCCTGCTGTTCAGCACCCACCGATGCCTTCGCCTGATTGCGTCAGAAATTCAGCTCAAAGCTCCCTGTTTTAAAATTGCATTTTTGCTTTTAACTAAAAGGAGAAAAATATTGAGTGAAAACAGAATGGAGTAATTGGTTGCCATGGTTACTGGAAATCAATCCAGCTCTCGCTTTGTATCTGCTTTTGGGAAATTTGTCTGTCTGCTTTTCCGGGTGTTTATTCTTGTTTGCCAATGTGTATTTGTGTCTGCCTATGTGTCCAACTCTGTCTGCCATTGTGTCCATCTGTGTCTGCCAATGTGTCCATCTGTGTCTGCCATTGTGTCCATCTGTGTCTGCCATTGTGTCCATCTGTGTTTGCCAATGTGTCCATCTGTGTCTGCCAATGTGTCCATCTCTGTCTGCCAATGTGTCCATCTGTGTCTGCCAATGTGTCCATCTGTCTGCCGATGTGTCTTCTTTCTTGTGAATGTGTCCACAGCCTGTCCACCTGTGAGTATTTGTGTCCATGCTACGCAGCCTACATGCCCGCATCCCCTCCATCCCCCAGCGCGCCCCCCTCGCCGAGCTGCTGTACGTGGCGGACAACCTGGCCTCTTTTCCCTACCAAGTGGCCGAGGAGCCGCTGTTCCTGATCCACCACCTGGACCTGCTGGTGTCCGTGGCCGGCTCCACCCTGTTAACTAGCATCAAGGACTACTTGGGCTTCGCACCTGGAACGGAACTGCCTGACGGCTGCACGCCGGAGATGCTGGCCACCAGGATTCCGGCGCACACGGCTCCAGTTGAGGACTACCTGCTCCACAGCCGGGGCATTGCGCTGCTCCTGTCGCTGAAGCAGTACCTCAAGGAGCTGTACGGAATTAGCGACTCCAAGGTGCAAAACTACTCGCCCTCCGACTCGGCCAAGACCTGGGAGAAGCCGCTCAATCGCCGTTCGATCCCCGGCTTCCGGCCGCAGCGCTGCCTTGACTACCTGGCCTCCGAGTCGGTCAGGCCAACCACCGTGAAATTGGCCGCCGACATTCTCGACTTTGAGGATCTCATGCTCACCATTGATCCCAATGATGCTGGCGGGGCCAGCGGAGATGAGGAGGGCGGCGGCGGTGGTGGCGGTAGAGCTGCTGCCGGCACCTCATCAGCTGGGCTGCTCAGCGGAGACACCGTGTCTGCCAAGCAGCTGCCCTACCACCCTGCTGTGCAGCGGGGCTTGGATCTGAAAGTGCAGCTCACCAGAATTGGTCAGTTTGGGGCTCGATTCTCACTGTGTAGATTGATAGTCCTACCTTTGTCACTCCTAATTACTCATTCTGTATGATTTTCACTCTTTATTGCTCATTCTGTAGGATTGTCACTCCTAATTGCTCATTCTGTAGGATTTTCACTCTTTATTGCTCATTCTGTAGGATTGTCACTCTTTGTTGCTCATTCTGTAGGATTGTCACTCTTTACTGTTCATTCTGTAGGATTGTCACTCTTTATTGCTCATTCTGTAGGATTGTCACTCTTTATTGCTCATTCTGTAGGATTGTCACTCTTTGTTGCTCATTCTGTAGGATTGTCACTCTTTACTGTTCATTCTGTAGGATTGTCACTCTTTATTGCTCATTCTGTAGGATTGTCACTCTTTACTGCTCATTCTGTATGATTGTCACTCTTTGTTGCTCATTCTGTAGGATTGTCACTCTTTGTTGCTCATTCTGTAGGATTGTCACTCCTAATTGCTCATTCTGTAGTATTGTCACTCCTAATTGCTCATTCTGTAGTATTGTCACTCCTAATTGCTCATTCTGTAGGATTGTCACTCATAATTGCTCATTCTGTAGGATTGTCACTCCTAATTGCTCATTCTGTAGGATTGTCACTCTTTATTGCTCATTCTGTAGGATTGTCACTCTTGGTCACTCTAGACAAATGTCACTCTTACTAAGTAACTCGTAGGCAATGTCACTCTTTAGAGTCTTAGGAATGGCTCTCCCTGCGTAATGATTCCATTCTTACTATAGCATTCACTCTCATCCAGTCACTCCCAGAGAGTGAATGACTGTCTCTCTGTTTGCCGTGCGTGCAGCAGCCACCCAACCGCATCGCCGTAATTTCATTTCCAGACAGCGGAATGGCGGGCCCGACAGGCCTTCAATCAGAGGCTGCGGATGAGGCGGCGGTGCCGGTGCCTGCCGACGATGACGGAGCGAACAGCGATGCCAGCAGCCAGGTAAGTCACGGTGCGGTGTGGGACATACTTGGGCTGGGCCAACTTCTCAGATCCTCAGTTGCTGGGCCAGCCTCCCAGATCCTCAGTTGCTGGGCCAGCCTCCCAGATCCTCAGTTGCTGGGCCAGCCTCCCAAATCCTCAGTTGCTGGGCCAGCCTCCCAGATCCTCAGTTGCTGGGCCTGCCTCCCAAATCCTCAGTTGCTGGGCCAGCCTCCCAGACCCTCAGTTGCTGTGCCAGCCTCCCAGATCCTCAGTTGCTGGGCCAGCCTCCCAGATCCTCAGTTGCTGGGCCAGCCTCCCAAATCCTCAGTTGCTGGGCCAGCCTCCCAGACCCTCAGTTGCTGGGCCAGCCTCCCAGACCCTCAGTTGCTGTGCCAGCCTCCCAGACCCTCAGTTGCTGGGCCAGCCTCCCAGATCCTCAGTTGCTGGTCCAGCCTCCCAGATTCTCAGTTGCTGGTCCAGCCTCCCAGATCCTCAGTTGCTGGGCCAGCCTCCCAGATCCTCAGTTTCTGGGCCAGCCTCCCAGATCCTCAGTTGCTGGGCCAGCCTCCCAGATCCTCAGTTGCTGGGCCAGCCTCCCAGATCCTCAGTTGCTGGGCCAGCCTCCCAGATCCTCAGTTGCTGGGCCAGCCTCCCAGATCCTCAGTTTCTGGGCCAGCCTCCCAGATCCCCAGTTTCTGGGCCAGCCTCCCAGATCCTCAGTTGCTGGGCCAGCCTCCCAGATCCCCACTTGCTGGGCCACCAACCTCCCAGATCCTCAGTTGCTGGGCCAGCCTCCCAGATCCTCAGTTGCTGGGCCAGCCTCCCAGATCCCTTTCTCCCCTCGCAGCCCTTACATTTCAGTCCCTCCGCCCATCCCACAGGGGCCCCGCATCAAGATGCCGAAGCAGCGGAAGCGCCGCCCAGCTGCCAGATCTGGCGCCGGCGCCCGTCGCAAGCGCAAGGCCTCGGTGTCCGAAGAGTCCGAGGACAGTCCGTCCAGCGATGAGTCCGACTCTCTGTCGGACTGAGCAGTGGCGAAGTCAGTATTTTTTCAAAGCAGAAGCAGCAACTCCCAGCGGCATTATGCAGAAGCAATACAGTTTAAATAAGCCGGGTTGTTAAATTACGAGTAATTCTATAATAGCAAATTTGTTTTGATTTTTCTAACAATTTTCAGTCTCCTTACCCAATTGCAATGCCTAATTAGGTTTTCTATTGTAGCTTTGCTTGTTTATAATTTCCTAGCTTTCAGAGGCAGCCAGTTCATGCTGCTCCTGTCTTTGAGCACAGTTGAGCAACTATTTGTTCTTATCTAACTTGTTCGTGTACAGCCAGAATTTAGCAGTGCGATCGGAAAAGTACATGTCCTGCTTTTGTGTCCCTTTATTTTTTTCTGTCTTTGCCCTCCCACACCAATTTTTCTCTTGTAAATAATCAATTTTTATATACCAGTTCTCCCGCTGCACTGCTCTGCTTCGCCTGTTTCTACCTAGCAGAGAGACAGCTCTTTTTGTCAAAGAGAAGAATCAAGAAATTCTTTATTAGCAAGATGTTCTCACAACACACCATTTTTAGTCTTCGTGGCGTCCGTTGTTTGCACAAAATAGTTGTCGCTTAGTTCGTTCGATGTTGTTCAATTTCTGTACCGCTTGCTGGCTTTGCTTTTCTCTTTGCGTGCCGCCTTGGCTCAGGGGCTTTGGCGATTCAGTTATTCGGAATGCCAGTCAAACTTGTGAGGCTTTGTCACAGAATCTTAGAGATCATCTCAAATCCTCGGTTGCTGGGCCAGCCTCCCAGATCCTCAGTTGGTGAGCCACCAGCCTCCCAGATCCTCAGTTGGTGAGCCACCAGCCTCCCAGATTCTCAGTTGGTGAGCCAACAGCCTCCCAGATCCTCAGTTGCTGGGCCAGCCTCCCAGATCCTCAGTTGCTGGGCCAGCCTCCCAGATCCTCAGTTGCTGGGCCAGCCTCCCAGATCCTCAGTTGCTGGGCCAGCCTCCCAGAACCTCAGTTGCTGGGCCAGCCTCCCAGATTCTCAGTTGGTGAGCCAACAGCCTCCCAGATTCTCAGTTGGTGAGCCAACAGCCTCCCAGATCCTCAGTTTCTGGGACACCAGCCTCCCAGATCCTCAGTTGCTGGGCCAGCCTCTCAGATCCTCAGTTGGTGAGCCAACAGCCTCCCAGATCCTCAGTTGCTGGGCCAGCCTCCCAGATCCTCAGTTGCTGGGCCAGCCTCCCAGAACCTCAGTTGCTGGGCCAGCCTCCCAGATTCTCAGTTGGTGAGCCAACAGCCTCCCAGATTCTCAGTTGGTGAGCCAACAGCCTCCCAGATCCTCAGTTTCTGGGACACCAGCCTCCCAGATCCTCAGTTGCTGGGCCAGCCTCTCAGATCCTCAGTTGGTGAGCCAACAGCCTCCCAGATCCTCAGTTGCTGGGCCATCGCCCTCCCAGATCTCCAGCTGCTGGTTAATTTCCCAGATCCTCATTCTCTCATGCCAGCAACAGTGTTAAGCGTGTCCGGTGTCACGTGACGCCCCAGTCTCATAAAGGTCTGGTTATCAGCTATGCAAGTCGCAGCATCTTGTGTCCCAGCCTTGGTTTTGCTCGCTGTTGTGCTGGACGCAGAGGTTTTATATTGTGCGCGCGATTTTTTTCATTGCAATGATGTTTCTCCTGTTTCCGTTTTCTGTTCTCTTCTGCGTCCAGTTTTATTACCTGAAGTTTTAATTCAGTTTCCTAAAGAGACTTCTCATCGTCATAATCGTATTAATTATTGCATAATTGGCCCATCTATTAAAGTAATCGTTAAATGTGTTGCTTTATAAAATACTGCGCATCAGTTGTTGTTGGCTTACCTTACAGTGTGTTAAATATATATATCTATAAATTGCTTATATTGCTATTTATATTATTCCCTACTATTGTCTGCACAGACCCTTTCAAAATATTTAGACCAATTTCGATTTCTCAAAGTTTTTGTGTCTTTTACCAACGAGTTATTTAAGTGCTTGTGTGACTGTGCACTTCTGTCAATGTGTGCTTGTGTGACTGTGCACTTCTGTCAATGTGTGCTTGTGTGGCTGTGCACTTCTGTCAATGTGTGCTTGTGTGGCTGTGCACTTCTGTCAATGTGTGCTTGTGTGACTGTGCACTTCTGTCAATGTGTGCTTGTGTGACTGCACTTCTGTCACTGTGTGCTTGTGTGACTGTGCACTTCTGTCAATGTGTGCTTGTGTGGCTGTGCACTTCTGTCAATGTGTGCTTGTGTGGCTGTGCACTTCTGTCAATGTGTGCTTGTGTGACTGTGCACTTCTGTCAATGTGTGCTTGTGTGACTGCACTTCTGTCACTGTGTGCTTGTGTGACTGCACTTCTGTCAATGTGTGCTTGTGTGACTGCACTTCTGTCACTGTGTGCTTGTGTGACTGTGCACTTCTGCGCAGATACGCAGACTCACGCAGGGTGTACAACTTTTTCTAATGTGCACTCTTGGGGGTTCCCCAAGGGTGTGAATCGCACGACACCACTCCCCCCGGGCCAATTCTCGTGCACACAAGCCCCAAATGAAAGTTGCCGCCCACAGGAACTTGACGAATCGCATCCGGAGGGTTTCAGTGTGGTCGCGCTTGGAATCGAACTCGGGGACTCCAGCAAGTGATTCGGGCACGATGCTTCACCGATACTCGGCCATCTGCCTATCTAACACCTAGGCAGTTCACATCCCACTCTAACCTCCCACTCTACCCCACCTCCCACTCTACCCTACCTCCCACTCTACCCCACCTCCCACTCTACCCTACCTCCCACTCTACCCCACCTCCCACTGTACCCCACCTCCCACTCTACCCCACCTCCCACTCTACCCCACCTCCCACTCTACCCCACCTCCCACTCTACCCCACCTCTCACTCTACCCCACCTCGCACTGTACCCCACCTCCCACTGTACCCCACCTCCCACTGTACCCCACCTCCCACTCTACCCCACCTACCACTATACCCCACCTCCCACTCTACCCCACCTCCCACTGTACCCCACCTCCCACTCTACCCCCACCTCCCACTGTACCACACCTCCCACTCTACCCCACCTCCCACTCTACCCCCCACCTCCCACTCTACCCTACCTCCCACTCTACCCCACCTCCCACTCTACCCTACCTCCCACTCTACCCCACCTCCCACTCTACCCTACCTCCCACTGTACCCCACCTCCCACTCTACCCCACCTCCCACTGTACCCCACCTCCCACTCTACCCCACCTCCCACTGTACCCCACCTCCCACTCTACCCCACCTCCCACTCTACCCCACCTCCCACTCTACCCCACCTCCCACTCTACCCCACCTCCCACTCTACCCCACCTCCCACTCTACCCCACCTCCCACTCTACCCCACCTCCCACTGTACCCCACCTCCCACTCTACCCCACCTCCCACTCTACCCCACCTCCCACTGTACTTCACCTCCCAATCTACCCTACCTCCCACTGTACCCACCTCCCACTCTACCCAATCTTACCGCTGGGCTGCTCTGCTCCCTATGCCGAATTTACTTTGAGCACATATTCGCGCTCTTGTGTCTTGCGCACTGCGTGCATGTGCAAATGCGCGCGCTTGCTCATATCACCCGCAAACGTTTTCTACGTCAAATCTTTCTATGTAATATTTTCCCACTTATTAGTGTTGCTAATGCGCACCCATATTCGCCTGACTTTCGCTTTTGATTGACTTAATAGGCGGTGTATTGACTTACATCAGTGCGGCATCCACCCACTCCCACACACCCCTCCGCACCACTGCAGTGTGCGTAGCGCGCAGATCGAGATTAATGCAAGATAGGATTAGGCTTGCATAACGATGACCATCGGGTCCTCTGCTTGCGATGCTAGTCGTAAAATAGCTATTGGCTTACAATGCATATGAATAGCTCACTCAGCTATGACGGGGCAATGGCATCTCAGTCTTTACTTTTGTCGTTCAGTTTGAAAATTTGGTTTGATTCTGGCGCTACCCCAGACTAGGGTCTGATTCTGGCGCCACACCAGATTGTAGGGTCTGATTCTGGCGCCACCCCAGACGGTAGGGTCTGATTCTGGCGCCACCCTAGACTGTAGGGTCTGATTCTGGCGCCATCCCAGACTGTATGGTCTGATTCTGGCGCCACCCTAGACTGTATGGTCTAATTCTGGCGCCACCCTAGACTCTGGGGCTTGATTCTGGCGCCACCCTAGACTCTGGGGCTTGATTCTGGCGCCACCCTGGACTCTGGGGCTTGATTCTGGCGCCACCCTAGACTCTGGGGCTTGATTCTGGCGCCACCCAAGACTGTAGGGATTGATTCCGGTGCCACTTCAGACTGTAGGGTCTGATTCTGGCGCCACCCCAGACTGTAGGGTTGATTCTGGCGCCACCCCATACTGTAGGGGTTGATTTTGGCGCCACCCCATACTGTAGGGATTGTTTCTGGTGCCACTTCAGACTGTAGGGTCTGATTCTGGCGCCACCCTAGACTGTAGTCTGATTCTGGCGCCACCCCAGACTGTAAGGGTTGATTCTGGCGCCATCCCATACTGTAGGGGTTGATTCTGGCGCCATCCCATACTATAGGGGTTGATTCTGGCGCCATCCTATACTTTAGTGGTTGATTCTGGCGCCATCCCATACTATAGGGGTTGATTCTGGCGCCATCCTATACTTTAGTGGTTGATTCTGGCGCCATCCCATACTGTAGGGGTTGATTCTGGCGCCATCCCATACTGTAGGGGTTGATTCTGGCGCCATCCCATACTGTAGGGGTTGATTCTGGCGCCATCCCATACTGTAGGGGTTGATTCTGGCGCCACCCCAGACAAAACTGCTAGCTAATACATGCATCGAGTCAGGCTGATCATGGACGCAGGCCCAGACAGGGGTGACAGGGGAGAATTTTCTGTTCCCATGAAGAAATCCCCAATTCGCACGCTATTGGGCGAAGATCCCAGAGATTTAGCCGCAACTCACTCCACCTCCTGAGGATCCCAGGATTGGGATTTGGTATTAGCTATAGGATATCTGGGCGATCAACACACAAGCTTTGTGGTGTGCAGCCTTTTTCATTGCTGAGCTCTATTGGCAAGATCTACTCTCTCTCTCTCTCTCTCTCTCTCTCTCTCTCTCTCTCTCTCTCTCTCTCTCTCTCTCTCTCTCTCTCTTTACCTCTGAAATCTCAGTACCCCATAATAGGAATTGTAAACAGCGCCCGCTGATCCAATCGCTGCCCCGTATCCGCGATTTGCTGCTGGACCTGCGATTGTTTCTCTCATTGTTGCTAGGGCTACATCAGTCAGGGATAAAAAGATTATTCTACAGCTGTTGGCCTGCCCTGCCGCAGCTCATAGGGCCTGTTTAAACAGAATCTGCTTTTAGAAGAGAGCGAGAGACAGAGATATAGAGACAGCAAGCAGCAATAAATTTGAAAAGAGAAACGGCAGCCTCAGAACTGAAGTGGACAGAAGTGAGACCAAGCAAACTCTCATCCAGACGCCCTCCATCGCCCTGTCCATATCGCACGCATTACTGCGTGTATTGCAGTTCTTTAAGTGCATCGCCAGGCTTACTTAAAGCCCCACACCAAATAAGGCGGGGCAACAGCGGAGACTCGCTCGGACAGACAGAGAAAAAGAAGAATAGAAACGGGTGCGTGAGTTGAACGAGTTTGCCGGACTGTAAGAGTCTGAGAACGCCCTCCCCCCCCGACCACCCTTGAGCAATTGCTCGAAGGAATCAAAAGAAGAGACAGGGGTTATAAACCTTCTGCAATATTCTGTGATATTTGTCATCACGCCGTGCAATGATATTAATATTTCGCCTTCCTAATTTGCATTTTAATACGCAGAAACAACGCCCATCATTCCGGTGCTGCAATAATAAGTGAGTCACTTCCAACTTCTTCGGTCCTGCCTCTGAAAACCACAGCTCGAGATTTGGTGCCGCGGTGGAGACTTCAGGAGCTCCTTGCAGGATGGCGGTACATTCGCTGATACTGATTGTGCCACTTCTGCTGCTCACAGCCGCTGGAACCGGTGAGTGCTGCTCCAGTGAGACTGACTTGGTGAGAGTGAGACTGTGGCTTAGTGAGAGTGAGACTGTGGCTTAGTGAGAGTGAGACTGTGGCTTAGTGAGAGTGAGACTGCAGCTTAGTGAGAGTGAGACTGCAGCTTAGTGAGAGTGAGACTGCAGCTTAGTGAGAGTGAGACTGTGGCTTAGTGAGAGTGAGACTGTGGCTTAGTGAGAGTGAGACTGAGGCTTACTGAGAGTGAACTGCAGATTACCGAGTGACAGTTTCCATGGAGACTGTAGAAAGCCCTCGTACGAAACCCCAGCATCTGCGCAGTGCTCCAGCAGCCCGGTGCCCAAGGAGGTGAACGAGACCAGTCCCGTTGGCACGGTGATCGAGGTGTTGGACTCGTCCTACAACCAGGTGGCCACGCCCACCATTGACGCGGTGTACGCCTGCTACTTCGAGCTGGTGAACTCTACCCTACGCCTGAAACGGCAGTTTAACCTTGAGAACTTCACCTCCTGCGTGGACGACTCCACGGTGACTCCGCTGTCGCCTCAGTCGATTCAAATCGGCTGCTCCGGCGGCGGCGTCACCGCCACGTTTCTCGTCCGGCTGGTGGATGTCAACGAGTTTCCGCCCACGTTTGAGCCCAACGTTTTTCGAGTCAACGTGTCCGAAGTGAGTCTTGGGTAGGAGATAGATTGGGAGGTAGGGTAGGGTGGGAGGTAGGGTAGATTGGGAGGTAGGGTAGAGTGGGAGGTGGGGTAGAGTGGGATGTAGGGTAGAGTGGGATGTGGGGTAGAGTGGGATGTGGGGTAGAGTGGGATGTGGGGTAGAGTGGGCTGTGGGGTAGAGTGGGATGTGGGGTAGAGTGGGATGTGGGGTAGAGTGGGATGTGGGGTAGTGTGGGATGTGGGGTAGAGTGGGAGGTGAACTAGTAGGTGTGGTAGATAGACAGATGGCTGAGTAGCAGTGAGCAAGGGTGCCCGAATCACTTGCTGGAATCCCCGAGTTCGATTCCAAGCGCGACCACACTGCAACCCTCGGCATGCGATTCGTCAAGTGTACGTGCAGCGTCCTGGATGGCACAGAGTGTGTACCTTCCAGACAATGAGAATGCCAGGGCAAGGCACACCCTGTGTGAGCGTGTGCTGCTCAGGGGTCAGCGGAACGGGCATGGCTGCCTTGCCTCCTGTCTGGGTGTGGCACAGCTGGAGTTTGGAATTGCGGACTTAAAAATATCGAACTAAATTCATCAATTCAACCTGCCGATGCCCATCAGGCCATCGCCCTGGGAACTTCCATCATCCAGCTGAATAGCTACGTGAAGGACAAAGACTTTTCCAATGTGCGAACATTCAACATCCTCATTGTGGTGAGTCTTTATTGATCTTTTTTGGCAGCGAGTTTTTCTTTTTTCTTAATTCCCCTCTCCCTTCTTCCCCTCTTCTTTTCTTCCCCTCTCCCTTTCTTCCCCTCTCCCTTTCTTCCTTCTCCCTTTCCCCTCCCTTTCTTCCTTCTCCTTTTCCCCTCCCTTTCTTCCCCTCCCTTTCTTCCCCTCCCTTTCTTCCCCTCTTCCTTTCTTCCCCTCCCTTTCTTCCCCTCCCTTTCTTCCCCTCCCTTTCTTCCCTCCCTTTCTTCCCCTCTTCCTTTCTTCCCCTCTCCCTTTCTTCCCCTTTCCCTTTCTTCCCCATCTTCCGGTCGCGCCTCTACCCGTCGCTGATGCCGCTCCCCACCCTCGCAGAGCGGCAGCAACAACGACTTCGGCATGAACAGCGGCATCACCTCCGGCATCGTGACGGTCCAGCGAGCCCTTGACTACGATGCCGGGCCGCGGCAGTACGTGATGAACATCTCAGCGGCTGACTTGGCGTACGAGTCCACCAGCCTGCCCTTGCCGCTCACTGGCTACGCCACGCTTATCGTTGACGTTCAAGACGCCGACGACCTGAGCCCGGTGTTCTCGGAGAGCAGCTACTCGCTGTACTTCATGGAGAATGTAATACAATCTGCCTGACTGTGGCTTAGTGAGAGTGAGACTGTGGCTTAGTGAGAGTGAGACTGTGGCTTAGTGAGAGTGAGACTGTGGCTTAGTGAGAGTGAGACTGTGGCTTAGTGAGAGTGAGACTGTGGCTTAGTGAGAGTGAGACTGTGGCTTAGTGAGAGTGAGACTGTGGCTTAGTGAGAGTGAGACTGTGGCTTAGTGAGAGTGAGACTGCAGCTTAGGAAATGTGCAGTGTAGCAAAGTTTGTTTAAAAAACTTTCCTGTCAATTCCAGGACACCAGCTACTTGAACCGGTCCCTAGAGACCAGCCCTGTGCTGCTGGCCAGAGACGGGGACATTGGGATCAACCAGACCATCAACTACGCCATAGAATCCGGTGAGGAAACTGGATGGCCTCCTGGTCGGTCTTTGATGTTTGGCTGAGGGCTCCGCTTGTATTTTGAGGAGAGAAAGTAGTGACAAAATTTCAATTGTAAATTAGTGCACTCAGTGGGTAAGCGCGTCTGACTCTCGGGCCACAACCCGCGGAGCTGGTTAAATTCCGTTGTCGTACGATTCACACCCATGAGGGCTGGCCTCCACGGCATAGAAAGTGTACATGCCTGGCGAATAGATAAGTCTACCTGGTTAGACTCATCATCTACCTGGTTAGACTCATCATCTACCTGGTTAGACTCATTATCTACCTGGTTAGACTTATTATCTACCTGGTTAGACTCGTCATCTACCTGTTAGACTCATTATCTACCTGGTTAGACTCATTATCTACCTGGTTAGACTTATTATCTACCTGGTTAGACTCGTCATCTACCTGTTAGACTCATTATCTACCTGGTTAGACTCATTATCTACCTGGTTAGACTCACAATCTACCCTGTTAGACTCATTATCTACCTGGTTAGACTG
>NIVC01003361.1:0-40000 GCA_002269645.1 Macrostomum lignano | reverse complement strand
GGACTCATCCCAAGATCATTTAGAAATGCCATCACAGCCAATGACAGTCGAAGTGACGAACCAGACAGGTTAAATTACAAGTTTAAACAATAGTTGGAACGTGCAATTAAATTGATTCAAAATGTTTACCAGATTCTGAAATTTCTTTATGAGCAAAAAGCCAAAAAATAAGTGCATTTGGATTTCATCAATATAGACAAGCCTTATGTTTATAGTGCTAAACTAGCAATCTAGTGCCCCCCCCCCCTCCGGGCGCCCAATAATCAAGGATCAAAAATTATTTATGCAAATCAATTAAAAACCACAATTTTTTAAGAACCAATTCCTTCTTCAGTTTTATAAATCACCTTATTCCAGTAAAATTGTCACGGACAAAGATCTTTGCTATGAATCTCTTTTTTTCTAATAGTAATAAAAGGACATAACAAAATGAAGCCTTCGCAAAGATAGCAGGCATTCCCCCTAAATAGCACGTAAAAAGCATTCCCCAGACAGCAAGCATCCCCCAGACAGCAAGCATCCCCCAGACAGCAAACATCCTCCCAGACAGCAAGCATCCTACCTCTCCAGAAAGCAGGCACCTCCCAGATAAGAAATATCCCACCGATAGCAAGCATCCCCAGACAGCAAGCATCCCTCGGATAGCAAGCACCCTGCAGATAGCATGCCCCAGCCAGCAAGCATCCCCAGATAGCAAGCATCCCAGACAGCAAGCACCCCAGACAGCAAGCATCCCAGATAGCAAGCATCCCAGACAGCAAGCATCCCAGACAGCAAGCATCCCAGACAGCAAGCATCCCAGCCAGCAAGCATCCCAGATAGCAAGCATCCCAGATAGCAAGCATCCCAGACAGCAAGCATCCCAGACAGCAAGCATCCCAGACAGCAAGCACCCCAGACAGCAAGCATCCCAGATAGCAAGCATCCCAGATAGCAAGCATCCCAGACAGCAAGCATCCCAGACAGCAAGCATCCCAGATAGCAAGCATCCCAGATAGCAAGCACCCCAAAATAGTTCTAAAAATTTGCCAACAACTAAGCTTTGCGTGGGCTTTAAATGTCGTTCGTTTCCTAATTAATGTAAAAAAATACTTATACTCAGCAACATTGAAAAGTCGCCACCCTTTGCCCCAGTGAGCAGTGTCTTTCGACCAGCTTCTATCACCTGGCCAACCATTTTAATAGTAAAAAATGCTTGAAAAAACAATTAAAACCAGCGGAAGCTTCAATCCATCCAATCTTCGCCCTCCGCTCTTCCCAATCCCTCCTCATCCAGCCCAACTCTGCAACTCTGACGCAAGTTGCATCACTCAAAAGTCAATACTGAGCTAGAATTTACTGCGCATTCTCAAAGGTGGCGAATTTTTAATGTTTTTGAGTACATTTGTTCATATTGATGTTCGAGTGCCGCTGCACTGCCGCTCGCAGACCAAGTGCAGTCTGCCCGACACAGAACACTCTCGCCAACATGCTAAAGTTTCCATCCCGAAACCTGTGCTCCGACTCTAGCCATAGCCAGCCTTACAACTATCTGGGATCTTTGAAGCGAATTGCATCACCAACAGTTGAGACGAGAACCGCGGGCGTGTTGTGAGTTGCGTCACTTGATGCTGAGATCTGAGAAAAAATGACCACTTGAATGTGTTGCTGAGTGTACTTTGTGTGTATAGATTTTCAGACAGAATTCTCTTTTAGGGTAGGAAAGATTCTTGTGCCTTTCCTAATCCCAATTGTAAACCAGCGTGTCTTCATTGTCAAAGTTGATGTAGCAATTATTTTTCGGAAGAACTCATCGTAAATGGAAGATACCAAAATAACTTTTAAAAGAATTCGTGTGTGCCAATACATATATGCGGTGATGCAACTGCATGATTGATACGAAGCGCCTACAGACAGCGGTAACGGTGTTGACAACTTTTTCTACTCCCCTAGAAATTTACAACTGGTCCTGGGGTGAGAAAAGTTTTGAAGAAAGAAGAATAAAGATCCCAGGTGCAAGATATATTCCATAGCTAGTTGTCGGTGCGATTTCCAAGAGCTCTGTAACGTCTGGACACAAAAAGTTGTTGGTGAGAGAAACACGGTAAAACTTCGGTATGAACTGCCTTTCTGACTTTTTGCTTGTATTTTGGTTCATAGCGCTTTTCTGACAATCAAAAGTACTTTGAAATTCTAAGACGTAAACATTTACACCACCAGTGCAACTCGTAAAACGGCTGGGCCTGCCTTTTAATGACTAAGGAAAAAAGAAACTCATTCTACTTTTTCCACCTTGGTTTATGGAGGATAATTGTGAGCGCCACTGTGGCTTAAGTTGCGGACAAGTGCACGTGTACTTTTGGTCTTACTTACCTCTTGTCACCGAGTACTACTGCTGCCTAGCAGTCAATTGCTTGAAGCTATTGAAGCAGTTTTTTCACACTCAAGCAACACCTGCAAATATTTCAGGTCCTCACCACGGTGACAACGGTCTCGGGCAACCAGACAATCACCACTCAGACCACTCTGCTGCCGGTGAACGGCTCCACAACGACTCCCGCTCCGTCCTCCGGGACCGGCGAGGCTGGGATGTCTAGCGCTCAGATCGCTCTGATCATCATCTGCGTGCTGCTGCTGCTGCTGGCCATCGCCCTGACGGCCGCGCTGCTCTGGTGCTGGAAGACCCGGCAGCCGAAACCGCTGAGCGCCATCAACTTGGCCTACGGCAACGGAGCTTTTGCGGGCAACGGCGACGCCGCCTACAAGGATCCGCAGCGTCAGGATGAGCCGGCAGAGGCTGAGGGTCAGACTGCGACTGCCGCTGCTGTTGCTGCTGGTGACAGCGCGGGCGCCGCGACAGAGGCGACGGTCGAGCAGCCGAATGGTGCAGCTGGCAGTCCGACAGCTGGGCAGCCGAATCCCATGGGATCGTGAGTGATTGTTGCTTATTTTGCTACTCTATCAGCCGAATCCCATGGGATCTTGAGTGATTGTTGCTTAGTTTGCTACTCTATCAGCCGAATCCCATGGGATCGTGAGTGATTGTTGCTTAGTTTGCTACTCTATCAGCCGAATCCCATGGGATCGTGAGTGATTGTTGCTTAGTTTGCTACTCTATCAGCCGAATCCCATGGGATCGTGAGTGATTGTTGCTTAGTTTGCTACTCTATCAGCCGAATCCCATGGGATCGTGAGTGATTGTTGCTTAGTTTGCTACTCTATCAGCCGAATCCCATGGGATCGTGAGTGATTGTTGCTTAGTTTGCTACTCTATCAGCCGAATCCCATGGGATCGTGAGTGATTGTTGCTTATTTTGCTACTCTATCAGCCGAATCCCATGGGATCGTGAGTGATTGTTGCTTAGTTTGCTACTCTATCAGCCGAATCCCATGGGATCGTGAGTGATTGTTGCTTAGTTTGCTACTCTATCAGCCGAATCCCATGGGATCGTGAGTGATTGTTGCTTAGTTTGCTACTCTATCAGCCGAATCCCATGGGATCGTGAGTGATTGTTGCTTAGTTTGCTACTCTATTCATGGGTTCATGGTGTTTTTTAGTGCATTTGTCCTATTATTAATTTTTCCCATTCTCTACTTGAAATTATGATGCATGTGAAGTAATGATTTTCCTATATTTAATATAGTCTACAATACAATGACTTTATTATAATTACATATTATGCAATGTATGCAGACTATATTCTAGTTAGCTATACTATACCCTCGTACTAATAAGTATTAAAGAACGCGTACCAGTAAACAATATGTACTTTTCGAGGCTTAGCCCTCGTTTACATGTAATAAGATACGTGTATGGTATTGGAGTATAATTAAAAGAATACTAAGCATTATCTTACATCTATCATGTGGTTTATGGACTTCCCCGTATCCATAGCACTGCACTATGTAGGAATTATGCACAGTGCCCATTTTTTGTAACTCCACACATAAACACTTGATCGCGCTGCTACTCAAGGAACATTGCCAAACTGACCAAATTTTAATTATTATTCCTCCCTTGTTGTGCCGTCGTCAGAGCTGACGGTCACTCTCCCAGCGGCCTGACCCTATCCCGAATAATGTTCGAGCCAGCGCCCTACCAGAGTCTGGCCTTCTCCGTCATCGTGCCGGAGCTCTCGTCCGGCGAGGAGGCGGCCGACTCTGAAAATAACGGGCTGCCGATATTGCGCACGGCGGTTTGATTTCTTAGGAACTCAAGGATGTCACAGCAGTATTAATAAAATTAAAGTTAAAAAGTTGTCGCGTTCTTCCGACCGCGCATGTCTGCAATTCTTCTTGCAATATTTGACTTTCATTTGTTTAGTTTCAGTGAGTATTTGTTAAAATAATGTTTCGTAGAACACGACTTTGTTAATATTTTTAGTTATAACTCTAATGAATGCCTAGCTATAACACTAGCATAAAATTTTATTTCTAGACTGCCTCACGCAACGCATAATTTTAACATTGATTCTCTTACATGCACCCGTAATTTTAACGTTAAACTTTTCAGCACTTAAGAATACCTTTCATAGTTGTCTGCGTTTTAACATTAATAACTAAAATAATGAACTTATTTTCACCGTTTGATAATTTGCTCTAAAGTAAAAGAAATACTAAAATTTTATTGGTTTGTTTATAACAAGCGACTAATTTTTTTTGTTTATTGCAGTTCCATCGCCATGGAGAAGCTGCCGCCATCACCCATTGCCGCAGCTGCTGAGACCAAAGCTGTGCCAAAGTAAGCTCACTTGAGTGCTTTGCTGAATATATAATTTTCACTATAGCGATGATGATAAATTCTTCGAAACACAACTGTTTATCAAGCAAAACATGCAAAGCTATATTGTTGCTCTTCAGGCTCAGATTAACTGTCGTTATGAATGTGTGATTCACAAGACTTCATTGTCAGGTACATACCTAAGAGAGTACGCAGCATTATACAATTAGTTACATCAGATCAGCATACTCTAGGTGTGGCTTTCATCAAATAGTTATACCAAAACGATTAGCGGAAAATTGTTTCTATTTAATCTTTGCATCAAAAGTACATGTACGGGCGCCAGAAGCTTTTATAAAAATCTGCACATATTGAAAACCCAATTAGGTGCTAGCGTTATTCAGAGTCCTCAGTTTTAGGCATTCCGTAGTTTTAAAAAAAATTATTTCGGCTTTTTCTACAGTTTAAAAAATACTTCATTCGTTAAAACAAAAAAATACCGGTAAATATACTTATCGTTATTTTGCAGTGTTGAAAACTGATTCTAAGGTAATGAAGGAATAAGTAGAGAATTTTTCTTGTGCGTTACTCATCTTGGCTCGAAATCTCAACAGTATAACAAAGCTTAATGTTGGAGTCGCCGCCCTAAGCTGTCGCTTTTGCTTCGTTTCAAACGTTATGATCAGTGTAGCTACTATGCATATAATTTGTAGTACTTAAATTTATTTCAACAATTTTGCCAACTTTTCTATTCAAATTTCTATCCATCAACTATCAGATGGCTTCTTGGTCTCCGAGAACTTGAGGTGCTCGAGCTTGCAGGTCAGGCAAACATAATTTGGAGTTTTTTTCCTGTCTTGTCACTACATTTACGAGCTCGATTGCGGCGTGTCTGTCGCATATTTTTATAAATTTGTTGTCATGACGTAATTTTTTAACAAAAAATGTGGTCATATTAGGAGAAAATTTTGGCTAGGATTCAAATGGATACTGATTTTTGGGAATAAAAGCTTAGCTTACACTAATTGCCCTTCAATTATAACAAATCGCACCCGTGATAACAACCAGATTTATTCGGATTGTCTTGGTTGCGGCTTGATGGCGCACAATTAAAATTAACCTCATCAAAATGCATGTTGTCGAAAAATCCTCGGCCCTAACTATAGTACCCCTTTGAAAAGCCTTTGGCAATAAATTCATTATTTATGGTTATTAACATGTGTGTGTCAGATGTGCTGACTGTTGCCGCTCTCATGCAAATCACTGACAGCAATCCTTGATCTGTGGCTTCTATTTTAGCTAGCTCGTAGCTGCTGGGCCGTTTTGCATGACTTTCCAGAATCAGATACATTTTTTAATACTCTTATGTCGCGTTAAACCATATTTCTTGATGCCATCAGGTTTGCTCGTGCCTTCGATACATGCAGGATCGAAATAGAAAAGCAACCAGACGGAGGCATAATATGCGGAAGAGAATCAGAGGCATAGCTGGGTACATGTATAGATTAGGAACAAGGGAGAGACAGGATAGCAATTAAGGTGAAGCGATTTTCGAGAAGAGATAAAGTGGAGAAGAGATTAAAGGAGGAAAGAGTCAAAGGGACATCAGGCAGACTGGGATGTGTTAGAGGACTTGGAACTTTTGACTCAGGCTAGTATTTTCACCTCAGAATAACTTGACAAACAAGCGTTAATCTGCCCATTCCTGCCATTTAGATGCTACGGTGTAGCGACGCCATACGGCGGTGTCGCAGCGCTGTTCCTTGGCCTTCAAATGACCCGCATGCAGACTCCTTTTCAACCGAACGAGCTCCATCATTATCAGCAGCAGCAGCAACAAAAACTGACTAACTCGCCTAATTCGCCTCAAAAAGAATATTTTCCTGACTTTGATGACTGGCAAAGTGAAGATGAGCTTAGCAACAAAAAATTCAATAATTACTGGTGCCTCCCAGCCACTGTGACCGTGAGCAGCCGCCTGTGACTCGCTCGGCCGTGAAATTTCGGAGCGAGTTATCAAATAGCTAGATTCTTTGTAAGCGTCGGGTGTTCCATCAACAATCCAGTTAGCCTCGCTCCCCTCGCTCTCTCTTCACGTGACTCTCCGCTCCTTAGCAGCGCTCTGTTGTCTTGTTTTGAGTGTTCTCTTTCTTTCCATGGTCGCATTTCTTTTGCGAGTCACGAAAACCAACAGTTGACGCTGCACTCGGAGTTGCTCATCCGTTAACTATACCTGTCCGTGCACCTGTCTATCGCTAGAGCTGTTGATGAGGGGGGGGGGGCGTCTAGAAAACAAAAAATATCCTAAATTGTTGTTCTAAAGTGTTTCAGAGTACAAAAGTCTGTCAGTTGTTGTTTCAAAGTCATAAAGTTCCAGAGTAGCAAATCGTTGAATCTCATTTTGCTCGTTTAAAATCGTCGATATCGACTTTAGTCATTTTACCTAGTGAATCTCAGCATGGCACACTGTCCCTTCTCTTTCTCATCACCCTCCCCTATCTCCCCCCGTAACTCGCCCTCTTGTCGCCGCTCAGAGGTATCTTTTTGATAGTGCAACTGTCAACATTTATTTTTGTAACCAGAAGAGCAATACTTGTAAGTGTATTCTATCATAAAGCGATTATAATAACGCTCATCGGAAGCAATATTTTCTATTTTGTGTATTAAAAAAGTAAATAAATATTACACACGCTCTAATGTTTATCGGAAGCTGTTATTAAAAATATTTTACTTAACAAAGTCAACAAACTGCACAATTTGTTCCTTTAGCCAAAGCTGACTCCGACGTTTGACCATTTAACAGACCTATCATTCATCTTTAAGCCATCCATCCCAAGACGCTAAGTAAGGAGTTCTGGGGTAGCTATGTCATTTTTTATCACACTATGGGCCGTAGCAGAGAGCTCTGTCTAGGGTAGTCCGGTCTTGAAAAGCTAGTCTGGACTTGGATTTGGTATGCAGAAACGCAAAGTTAGACCGGTCTACTATAGACAGAACTAGGGTAGCTAGACCATAGACCATAGACCATAGACTGAATTACCCAAGTCCGGACTAGCTAGTCTGGACTAAGATTTCTGCATATGGCCCTATATCTTTTTAACATACTCTCCACTATATTTTGCCGTGCATTTCTGACGAGGCAATCGTAGAGAAATGAAATATTCAACAAACAGTTGTAAAGAAAATTGACTATAAATTCTGTTTAAATTAGAGTTAAATTAAAGCGACAAAAGAGCGTGGGGTGCAGGGCCCAAACCCGTATAGTATATTTATATCAGACATTAACTTAGGGGGGTTGAATCCAGAATAATAAAAGGAGGGGTGGAGTGCGCGACTAAAGAGAGAGGCGAGAATGGAGAGCCAATCAGAAGGCAGCAAGGGAGAGAGAGAGATAAGAATAACAAGATTGAGCTAGACAGAAAGAGAGAGAAAACAGAGTAAACAGAGACAAGTGAAGGTGAACTAAAGAAATGACTAGGAAAGTCGTGACAGCAGTGAACTGAACTAGTTCTAGTTGTTGTTGGATTCGAAGTCTTTTATTTCCAGTCCTTCGGCATGGTCTGGCGTACAGTGATGTGTCTGGCGTACGAAATCGAAGATTTTTTTAGCTTGCAAAAGCGACTGATTAAATTCGTTCTGCTATTCATTTGGCTTGCTTGTAGACTCGAAGCGATTGCAATTTCAGCTGTATGCTTGACCATATTTCTTTCCCGCATTAGACGACCCAGCTAGCCAATTTCGGGAGTTGTCATGGCGACCATTGCGGGGGAGTCACTCCTAGAGTTGATTGCTAGCAGAAAAGGAGGAATGATTTATTGCTATGGTGCGCACTGTAGGCTAAGGAAGTTACCGCGGACTAAAGGGACTTAATTAGGAAAGTAGCCGAGAAACCTGCGGAGGACCTTTGACGGCCGAGGAGACAGATGCGACTGGGCTGCTGCCAGGCTGTCACTTGTTGGATACTAATGATAGGTGAAGAGATTAATGGCAGCTATATTTAGCGATATAGTCGCAATTTCACTGTTCATATTGTCGCTACTGATGTCGTGCTTGACTGTAACATGCATTTCGTCACTGCAATATGTAGTTTCTATAATGTAGGAGCTAGTTTTTCAACATTACTACCAAAGCATTATCGAACTTTGCTGTTATACATTGGTCCTGTTTCTTTTCGTCACTTTATTATGAATTCCTTTTTTGATTTCTGGGAAAATGCACTGCTGGGTACCTGTCTTAGCCTTGACCCACAGTTTTTTTTCCCGATTGGTGTAAGTTCAACGTGTCAAGCAAACGACGTGGCTTCTTGCACCGAAGATGCGCAGATGCTTGTATTAGGCTCGAAGGCGCATCAGTATGTAGAGAAGATGATGAAGAACCGCAGTGGGGTTCATGCAGCTGTGGCACTTTTACTTATTATACATGTAGTCGAGGCAGTAGTCAACACGCTTAAGAACCAGCTTTCTTTATCACTTACAGTCAAGCGGGCGTCCCTAACAAGGACCATTGATTTGCAAACTTTAACTGTTTCCATTCAACGCATGTCCCAGAAATTCTAATGTACAGTAGCAAGAAAAGTGTTAAGGGTATAATTATTAAGTGTCAAGGTCTTGTCAAAGTGGGTAAGAGGTAGTGAGTGCGTTAGGAAGAGTTTTTTTCTTGTTGGCCTCTTGGCGTGTGTGAAAGCTAAGCTTACAGATGCTTTCTATTGGATAAGACTTGACTTTTAATGAGATAACGGTTCTACGACAACTGCCTGTGCGACAACTGCCTGTAATATATATATATATATATTAGCATACTTTGAATTAATTACACTAAACCTGTTTTTTTTCTCTGCTTGGTATTTCATATTTTCTTCTAATTACTTTACTAATAATACTATTATTACGAGCTAACTATGATGTTGCGCTCTGAGTTGTTGAACAAGCTCAGCTAGCAGTCAGTTGTCTTCACAGTCAGCTGTCGCTGCAGGCAGTTGTGCGCAGGCAATTGTCGTGCTACCGAAATAACAAAAAAAACAACAAAAGACAAAAACCCAGGAAAGCAAAATCATGCGGGCCAGAGTTCGTCAGATGGCGCGCCGCAGCGCGAGCTGATTAAGATATTTTATGCTCGGAATTTCAATTGGCGAAGTCCTTTTCAAAATCGTGAGACATACAGATCGGGCGGCCGAGTCGATCCGAACTAATCTCAACTGTTTTTTGGATAAACCATTGATCTCCAACAGCTTCCTGAATATTAGCTTGTCTTTGACCGCAGCAGAGAGAAAGTGCAGCAGCTGGGATGCTGATTGAAACCACTGGATCGCATGTATCGCATTGGTAGAGTGGTAATTTTGTCCAAAAAGAGCTGACGAAATTCAGGTGAGGTGAGATCAGACAGGGCGTCAGCTTTCAATTCTATCACGAATTTTCTGCCTCCCCGCTTGCATTGAGCAGATAGTCATCGGTCTGGCTACATTGGGCCAATCTGATGAGAGTGACAGGCACTTGGCTGCAACAGAGATTTGTTGCAAGCCTCCTGTTTTGATGATGATGCCTTCTGGTCCTTGGGGCAGCCGTTGTTACTGAGACGCCGCTGGAAAGGTTAAGAACGACAAGGAGAGGCTGCTGGAGGAAAATAGCGCTGAAAAACACTATTGAGGACAGATTGCCTTCTGCCTTTGCCTCTGAGGGCTACTGTGTGTTTGTGTGTCTGTCTGTCTGTCTGTCTGTCTGTCTGTCTGTCTGTCTGTCTGTCTGTCTTAGTGTCTGACTGTCTGTCTGTCTGTCTGTCTGTCTGTCTGTCTGTCTGTCTGTCTGTCTGTCTGTCTGTCTGTCTGTCTGTCTGTCTGTCTGTCTGTCTGTCTGTCTGTCTGTCTGTCTTAGTGTCTGTCTGTCTGTCTGTCTGTCTGTCTGTCTGTCTGTCTGTCTGTCTGTCTGTCTGTCTGTCTGTCTGTCTGTCTGTCTGTCTTTCTGTCCGTTCGTATTTAGTTATTGAACCTGTTAAGTTTCATGAGCAATAAAATGTCTAAAAAATTAAAAAAAAATTCTTATTCTGATTGGTAAAACTTTGCTTTCGCAATGCACTCTACTGGAATGCGGTGGTATTTTTAATGAAAAATTTGAAAGCTACATATTTAAGTCCATTTGGCTTGGCATATATTCCCTCTTGATATGCAATCAGATTTTCTAATATATTTAGCGAGAAAGGCATTTAAAATTCTTTTGACCTTATACTCTGGAGTTTTATCCTCCAAACTGGGAGCTATAAAGCCCGTGGGATTAAGATCCCCCTGGTTGCTGGGATTATGGCAGCTAATGAAGCAGGGCCTTTGGCTTTCAGTTTCTCCTTCTTTCCAGTGGATATAAATTTTATTACTAGTTACTTTCTTGATTTTTTCGAAAGCCATCTGTGCTCTGAGGCCTTTGCCGCCAGCTGTGGAAGAATCCGAGCGGTTTCTGTATGTATCAGTTTCCTAACGCACAGCATAAGTGCGTACTTACACAATTTTTTTAGTCCTAACAACATCAGCATTTGAAGAAATGGACTATTGACAGAAAATTCACGGAAGTATTCGCTCCATCTGTAACCAGCAACTGCTGCAGCCCAAAGATATGAATATGAAGTGTGAGGTGTGTCGCGTTGCGCATTTTTTTACGGAAATGCTTCTTGTCTTTTATGGCAGCGAACTCTTGAAGCCTGATAAAGTCAGTTCTGGTAGGTCCTAGTGCTATGATTTACTGTGTATCTGCTACCATACTAGCTAGTGCATTTCCTGATAAAGTCAGTTCTGGTAGGTCCTAGTGCTATATTTTTCTATGCATCTGCTACCATACTAGCTAGTGCATTTCCTGATAAAGTCAGTTCTGGTAGGTCCTAGTGCTATATTTTACTATGCATCTGCTACCATACTAGCTAGTGCATTTCCTGATAAAGTCAGTTCTGGTAGGTCCTAGTGCTATATTTTACTATGCATCTGCTACCATACTAGCTAGTGCATTTCCTGATAAAGTCAGTTCTGGTAGGTCCTAGTGCTATAATTTACTGTGCATCTGCTACCATACTAGCTAGTGCATTTCCTGATAAAGTCAGTTCTGGTAGGTCCTAGTGCTATAATTTACTGTGCATCTGCTACCATACTAGCTAGTGCATTTCCTGATAAAGTCAGTTCTGGTAGGTCCTAGTGCTATAATTTACTGTGCATCTGCTACCATACTAGCTAGTGCATTTCCTGATAAAGTCAGTTCTGGTAGGTCCTAGTGCTATAATTTACTGTGCATCTGCTACCATACTAGCTAGTGCATTTCCTGATAAAGTCTTCTGGTAGGTCCTAGTGCTATAATTTACTGTGCATCTGCTACCATACTAGCTAGTGCATTTCCTGATAAAGTCAGTTCTGGTAGGTCCTAGTGCTATATTTTACTATGCATCTGCTACCATACTAGCTAGTGCATTTCCTGATAAAGTCAGTTCTGGTAGGTCCTAGTGCTATAATTTACTGTGCATCTGCTACCATACTAGCTAGTGCATTTCGAAATTTGCCTGTACGATTAGTCAGGCTAATAGCTTTTCAAAATTCGGCTATGGTAGTTTGTGAAGAGAAATTTTTGTCCTGTCCTGCTTCTCTTGGAATAAAAAATCTACAACTGCAACTTGGCTGCGCGGCATATGCATCATTTGAAAAAGCAGGGGGCGTCAGTCAGATATGAGGTGGCAAGACGTAACACGTTTGACCTTTACTGGCAGAGTCAGTCTGCCTGCCGAGTAGTTCCGGTGGGACCTGGAAATCCTTTATGACGAGCGTAATAAATGTTCCACCATATTATGCATAAGTGCAACTCGGAGCTCTGAAAAGTGAGTAGATTAAAAGACCAGAACTCGGCATTCTCATGTTTCACACAAACTTTTGATTGATGGTAGAATTGGTAGAGACTTTTGAAGAGCGCCTTGTGTGGTTAATTAAGCTTCTCCAGCATGCAGGATGCAGGTCAGGGTTGAATCAACTAAGGCAGAAAAAGAGACGCAGTGCCGCTCAACATCAGCACGTTTAGTACTCATTACCTGCTTGACGCGTGTATTTGAAGACCGCAGACTTGCTGTGCTTGTCTCCATCCACAAGCTTATAAATCAGAAACATGACGCTATGATCGTGACTTTACCAAATCTGCAGAAACCTATTTACGCGCTCGTATTAGACAGTGAAGTAAATATGCAGTAATTGTTTAAAAAACTGTTGTCAGTTGGGTTTTATCAGAGATTCATTCCATGCTTATCGTTAGCATCGCGGGAGCAACTAATTATTGAAACAGCTCTTTTTTGACAGAAAAGTTTATACGAGTAGCAGCATGAGAGCATAGTTGTTTACAGTCAGAAAAAACATTATCCATAAGTTTTCGTCGTCACAGATGACTGATTTTTTCTCCCGACACGATTAGATAAACTCGATTTGCCGGCGCTTCATCCGCTCCTACGATTGCTGATGCAGACAGCTGTGTTGGATCGGCTTCAGTCTCTGTCGGTGTGACATCAGCAGAGTCTACGAATGCTGTTGCCTGATGATTTCCCTGCCGATGCTGCGAACACTGTTTCGGCTGCTTTCTGGGGCCTGAAGCCACAGCTAGGTAACGACTGGAGCTGTACTCAGTCGTCACCAGAGCCGCAGCATGCGCGGCCGCCGCATAGCTGTTGATCTCGCTGCAGACGATGTCGTCGCAGTCGCAGCAGTTGGTCCGGCTAATTCGGCTGGGACTTGGCGACTGATCAGCGGCCTGGTGACTGCCGTCCTGCACTGCCCGCCAGTTCCTGACGCCGCTGACGCCACCGCCAGCTGCTCCGGCGGCTCTGTGGGCACCACCGACGCCGGCGCGTCTTAACAGCAGGCAAACATTGCGCCGAAAGTTCTTGGAGCTGAAGAAGTACACGAAGCCGTTGATTGCATTGTTCAACACTGATACCATGACGAGTGTCATTCCCGCGGTGCCGACTTGCCGCCGGATGTTGGCTTGATTCTTCAAGTCGAACACTGCGTCAAAAATTTCGAAGATGCACTGCGGCATGGTGAGGAAGATGTGCAGCAGGCACACGGGAACCAGCATTTTGTTTGCCGTGCTGCTGCTGCCGCTGCTGCGGCCTTCAAGCCGCTTTGCCTCTCTGGCGTCCTCCGTGAGCATCAGCTCTCGACGCTGATTCGCCCTTCGAATAATGCGAATAAGTGTGGCGTTGAACACCGCCATGAGGATGAAGGGCACCAGGCTGTACAGCACCAGTGTCGTGATGAAGAATGCCAAACGAAACTGGCTGTCTGGCGAGTCGCACTTGTCCTTGTCAACGCGCAACTTGAGAAATATTATCAAGTTTTTGGCGAAAAGAATTGCCAGAGCGACAGTCCAGGTCAAAATCTTTGGTCGCCTTCGATAGTGCAAGTTCGAATGGTGCGGCCAACGAGCAAACAGGAAGCGCTCCATGGTCATCAGGACCAGGATCCAGGTGGCCGCCTCCTTCAGGAAGTAGGTCAGGAAGGTGTGCAGGGTGCAGACAAAGTCGCTGTGCAGTCGGATGTCAAAGCCTGTGGCCAGCGCGATGAAGTAGCGCACCGGGTTGACCAGCAGAACGCTGAGGTCGGCGACCGCAAGCGCCGTGAAGACGTCACGAGATTTTGAGACGCCCGAAGCTCGACGCATCACAGCGACGACGACCGTGTTGGAGGCGACGCCGACAACGATGAGGACCGGGAAGTAGACGATCCCGAAGAAACGAATCACGGGGGAGAAGCGCGGACCGGCGCCTCCCCCTGAGCTCACAACTTCCTCCAGCTGAGAGCTGTTGGAAACTTGCTCGTCGAAGAGCGGCATTTTAGAAATGAAAGTCAAGCTCACTCGCTTTACGTATTTATGCATTTTCTTTACAGAATTCGAATGGAAGCTCGGTCTTCGCCTATTGGCTGGCTAGCACCGCTTTGTGTCTTGACTGAAGAGAAGGGTTCGAATGCAAAATTCGGCAATTGCAGTCTCTGTGGGCATCACTGTACTAATGGTAAAAAGTACCAGTGCACTGCAAAACCTAAGCCGTTGGTTTCTGAATGATTTCCGTGGAATAGATTCCTGCAACAAACTAGCATATTAGCTAGATGAATTCTTTCGATGACATTTCGAGCGAAAGTTTGTAGGGCTTTTCTAGAATCGTTGTTGATAGGTCGGCTTCTTTGATTAGTTAACCTGGATAACGGCATTTACATGATCATCTTTCAAGCTTGGCGCCTCAGCAAGATAATCTTTGGTAGGTCACAATCTCTCAAACACTGCCTTTGTAGACCCGAGTTTGCAAAGAAGCAAATATTTTTCCGTTTCAAAAACAATACGGTTTTTTGTTAGAATCGAGAATTCTTAGCTCTTATCATCGAAACGCAGTTGGCTAATCATTGAAATACGAGCGAAATCGGGAAAAAACTCTTTTATGACAAAAAATAACTATAAAGGAATACAATACGCAAAATATTGATTCGACTATTGATATATTGCTACGCTTGTAATGCTGGCATGAAACAGCTGGCCGTGGTTGTATTCGCCACCAACTCTGCCAGAAATTTGATCTCAGGGGATGGCAATGGTTACACGCAAGAAAATTTCTTGAATAACCTTGATGACGCGCAAAAAACGACTTTAGTTTTAGCTACACCAATAGCATCAACGCATCCGTGTCCTAGCTTTCTACTGATGTAAGTAGAGATAGTCGACTTTTTCGACTTTCCGTATTTTTTTCGAGTTCTATAAGTCAGTTGATGGAAGGTTTTTAGCATTGTTTATTTAATATCGCCAATGCAACAACAGCAAAATACACTGACAGCAAAATACGCAGTTAGCGTCACAGGGCGTGCTTCAAGGCCAGGTCGCGAATGGGGCGCCGGCGTCAGCCAGCAGGCAGTCGATGAAACGCCGAGTGCGCGCCTGCCCCCGCCGGTAGGATGTCTGCAGCGTCAGCAGCAGCACCTCCAGCACCGGCTGTTGGCAGTACATCTCAGCGCGGATGATGTGGCCTGCAAGCTGGAGTCGCCGACGGTGCAACAGGTCGCTTGGGCAGACCAAGCAAGCGCGATGCTTTTTATCGCCAATGCACTGACGACATATTTAACTAGTACAACACGTATATTTAAAGTCCTGTGCCATCAGTTCATGATTACGACTTTTGATCTTGACTGTAGCTTTCAGTTAGGTGTCTCATGCGTCGTTGCAGATTTTGAACTTTTAATGGAACGAAATTATGGGCACTGATCATTGTCTACTCAGCAAATTTTACGAATTTTGTTAAACCGATGTGGGTCTGTCATAATTAACCCTACAACAGCAAAAGCAGAGATGTTCTGCTTAATTGTCAGGACTTTTGATTGCACTAGTCTCAGAAAATTTTCATCATCTTGAAGGTAGCTACTGAATAAGTCACTCAAGAAGGTCACTTGTCCCGTCATATTTCGCCTTTTTTTCTCCCCCCCCCTTGGTGCAGCCTATCAGCTGATTGGCTGGGTTGGTCAGCGCGTCCCTACTCCTGAGATATTCAAGCTACAGCAACCATACTCGTAACCGTACTCATAAATAGAAGGTCCACTGCGCGTCCCAGGACCCAGGCTCTACTATGTGACAGAAGGACCCGAACCGACCTCCGATATACTACACTAGAATTGTTGTGTTCTACTGTTGCTTGACAAGCATAAAAATGCAAAGCTTCACACCTATAGAAACAAAGTCTCTATAGCTTGAGCAACCAACAATTTACACGTACAACGTAAGTCACCAGTGAGGGCAGGAACACGAAAATTCCATTGTTTCAAAGTTTGCCAGCAGGAAAGACACGTCCGACGAAGCTGTCTGTTTAGAAAGATACGCCTGAAAAAAAAATGGTATATTGAGCAGCTCCTCTCCGTTCTTTAGACTCAGTACTTCTAAGTAAACGATGTCTCCTCTTTAGAGTTCAAGACTAGGCAAGCACCGTGCAGAGGCCAAGGCAGCCACTGCAGAGGCCTCACGAAATCTGCTTCAGCTGATCGAAGTCCGTTTAGTCAAGCTCGTCCCCAAGCGCCAACTCAGGCGATGAACATGAACTCTCGATCATTATAGGTAAAAAATCTCTTTTGACAATCGATATGCCTGGCCTGGCGGGTCGTTCGAGCACTCAAATCGCTTCTCTTTTAATGTGCAACGGGGGGATCGCTTTGAAAGAGCTAATAACCATGGCAATGTTTTCGACAAATAGCAGGAAGTATGATAAAACCACAGGTTATTAGTTACACCTAAACAACTGATTCAGACCTAAATCCTTGTATAATTAAGCCTTGTATCCTTGTATAATTCTGATTTCTAGCTCAGACAAAATCAAACAAACATCAGTCTCATTAGGAGTTCAGAAAACATTTTTTTCTGTGATTAATTACCTACCCTATTGTAGCCAGCTATTAGAAAGCTGATTGTCGACATCCATTCTTAGCTTGCAGAAGCAAAGCAAAAATTTAATTGGCAAAAATGCAGCCCAGAAAAAGGTAAAAGTCAATTGATTAAAGCGACTTGTCCCAGAACTGCCGAAAATTTAAAATATCAATACTATGATAATATAATAATTGATTACACCTGTCCTAATGGGCAGATGAGCAACCGGCAGCTCAGCCGCAGCCATTGCGCGGCGCATCTGAAGGCCGCGTACGGCTGGGTGAACAGCTGGGTGAACTGAAGCAATGCAGAGTTAAGTGTCTTGCTCAAGGACACAAATTGTTCCAAGGGAGTCGAGAATCGAACCCCCGACCTTTCAGTCGTGAGTCCGACGCTCTGAACCACTAGACTACAAACCTTAGATCGGGGCATTGATTAAGTGCTGAACGGACCTTTTATTGGCAGTTAACACCTGGCGACTCAGCTTGCTTATAAAACTATCCTGATCGTTACACGCCGAGTTGTCACGGGATTTTTATTTCGCCAACCGTTGAGCAGGCTGCAACTCCCAGACAGCAGATAGGCAGTTGCTCAGTGTCTTTCCCTCATCGGATTGCATCTCTACATTGTCTACATTTGAGCCAATCGAAGCCCTGACCTCCTGGATTGCAGAGCCGCGACTTTTTGAGCCATCAAAACTCGATCCAGGAACGATTGTTGAAACTTTATCCAGGTTGGCACCGCGAGAAGAAAGATGTGGAGCAGATACAGAATGATTTTACCTTGTATGCGCGAGACTTTTGCACCGACAAATTTGCTGGCAAAATTGCCTATGAAATGATTCAGTCGCTGCAGAATCATACCTTACCGGATGAGGGATGCGAGATGGAGACAAAAAGCTTCTGAATGCGATGGACCCTGAAAGAAGTTTCTATAGTCTTACAGACAAAAGAGGGGTTGAACAAAGCTGCAGTAGAACAGAACTACATTTAGGGCATAGTAAGAACTACAAGCATGGATGTGTACTTTTGTGGTTAATAATAATAATAATAATAATAATAGTAATAATAATAACAACAATATGATAAATACAGTATGCGATACGGCAAATAAATTAGGCCCTAGACAAAACTATTTTTGGAGCGTTCAGAGATTTTAAACTATTGGCCCTATTGCCTATCGCCGGTCGACGAGTTCTACCAATCTTTCTCCGATAGTTGCAGGTACGGTACAAGTAAAGAAGAAACACGGGTGAAAACGATTCAAGCAGATTTAGAGAGTGATAATCCTAGTTCAAGAATGGCTAGTAATTGACTTAGACGCTTTAATTTAGTTAATTCAAATCAATTACAACTGAATACGCAAACTCGCGACGCAGATAAATTCGAGCACAGATAATAACGATAACAATAACGATAATTAATTAGTTAAGCAACTGGCGAGCGGATCTCAGCTTTAAAGAAGAAGAAAGACCGAACAGGACCACGGAGAAAGACTCCTAAACACTGGCCTAACCCAGAACCTACTCTCAAACGAGAGCCCTGACGAATTGACAGTTCAGCGGAGCTCTGGCTAAGTTCTACCAGCGCTGCCCTTCAGTGCGACACTGAGGTCCTCGGGGTCGAGGCCACGTACTTTGTCAAATCCGCCTGTCTCTATCTAAACCGCATTTGATAACGACGCCTTCAGACAGGGTTGCCGTAGGCGTTACGTCACAAGACTGGTGCGGTTGGGCGAGGGAATAAAGCACGGACCGGGGGTGTCGAGCAGAACAAGCGCCTCGAAGCGCGAAAACAGAGGGCAAAACGGCCCTCTGAGATCCGACCGCCAAACACACTTTCATTTGTAGTCACTTTCAAGCCCCTCAAAACCCCCCTCAAGCAGGGTGGTGGGTGTTTGGCCGGCCGCTCGCTAAGCCGACTCGCATTGGGCCCGCGGCGCCGGGTAGACTTGGATTTTGCCGCGTGCCAGGGTCCAGGCCGATCTTGATTGGCTGGCCGCGCAAAGCTTGGGGTACGCAGGAAACTCAACCCTCCGCTGAGTCACAGAACTGGCGTCTAACTTCTAACCTGCTTACGCAAAACAAACTCTAAACTAAGAGAAAAAAAGTACATTGAAATGCGTGACCAAATAAGCAAAATAATAATTAACAATATGGAAACTAACTAATAAAATGCAAACTACACAAAAGATGCTCACACCACAACAATGACAATAATAATATAAGAATAATAACTCATAAAATATTAATTATAATTGATTCAACCCACTTTTCTTGCCTAATTGCGCGGCGCATCTGAAGGCTGCGTACGGCTGTTCAGTCCAAGGACTGGGGGGTCGCCACACACCGCCTCAATTACCCCAGCTAATGCTGCATGGCATTCATTTTACAGCTGGGTGAACTGAAGCAATGCAGATTTAAGTGTCTTTGCTCAAAGACACAAATTGTCCGGATTGGGTCGAGAGTCGAACCCCCGACATTTCGGTCGAGAGTCCAACGATCTAACCACTAGGTACAACCCACTTTTATGGATAATTATAGCTCGTACAAACGATTGCTGACTATACTACATAATGTTTCAAGATTTGCATATCGGCCAGCGAATAATGGAGACAAATAAATTTAGTAGCCATGACATTCAAGTGCAATTGATGCTTTTGAGAAAACAAATAAGTAAGATGAGGTTAAAAAGTACTGAAGAAGCAGACTTAGCTTGACTGTTGAAGATCTTTTTTGCTCGTAAACAGAGCGAGTTTGTCTTTTTCAGTGCATGCTTGAATGAAGATTGGAAATTAATTTGACGTGGAACTTTGTCCATTTGCGACAAATGCTTCGTAAAATTCAAACTCACAGAAATAAAGTTCAACTTGGTTAAAACAAAACGATAAACATTAAAAATTCAGCTGGGATGAATTGAAGCAAGCAGGTCGTTCTCTGATCGAGAAAAACTCAGCCCTGCGTCGTTTGAAGGTTTTGGTTTTTAAAGCAAGCTAGCCAATGTAAATACCAAAAAATATATTTTAAGCTACATAAAATGTAGGTTCACTATCTAGTGCACTGTCTAAAACAATAACTTTCACGGAATTTTGACATATTTATCTTGGAAACGCATTGATGCACCTAAAAAAGAACCCCAAAAAGATGTTCTATGCAAGAAGGTGGTTGCTGAGTGTACATGTTGGTAGAAAATATCAAATCCGCAGAACCAGTATCTTACAGAAGCACAAGCAATAGGTGTTAAAGTGGTAAAAGAAATTGCTGAAGTGGTATTTAACGGAAAAAATAATATGCATTTCACTCAAAAAGCGGCATCAACAGAACGTTGCTAAACGCTTTGTATGTGAGTACAACATTCGAATATATTTGGAATGCTAACTAAATCCACGATTGTCATAGCAACAAAGTACAGAGTGATCAAAACCTGACTCTTCACGTCGGTACCGTTGACCAATCGCGAGTTTCAGACGGCGCCACGGCGGCAGACCGTTTGCAGGTGCGGCAAGCGAAGGCAGCGCGAATCAGGCGCAGGTAGCTGCGTCGAAAGTTTGAGTTCAGCACGCCGTAGATGATCGGATTCAGAGTTGAATTGAAGACGGCGAGCCACGTGATCACCTTGTGGGGAATTCTTCCTATAGGAGCTAAGAACTTGTCGATGTACACATGGATGCTGTAGGGACCCCAGCACAAGTTAAAGATGATAAAAGCAGTCAGCACAGGAGCAAGAGCCTTCCATTCCTTGCTGACAGATGTGCCATCTGCCGTGTCTCCAGACAATGAGTCCTCAGCCGCTTTGCGAATCTGAAACAGCTTGTAGAACAGGCTGATGTAGCAACAGGCGGCCACCAATGATGGCACTGCTACGCCAACTAAAGTGAGCAGAAAGCTCAATGCAAAAGGAGCTTCGTCATCGTAATAGAAGCAGATGAATACTTCAGGAATGAAGCCAAAGCCACCCTGCCACCAGAAAAAGCCGCTGATGAGAAACCAAAACACCCAGCAGGCTACGCAGTATGCAATCACCCTGCAGTCCGTGAAGTGCCTCTGGTACGCGACTCGGTGCATGACGCACAGGTTCCGAGCTACTGCGATCAGCGTGAAGCTGAAGTTGGACACTCCGGCGGCCGAGAACAGCGCGTACGCGTTCACGCGACAAATGACGTCGTGAAAGACATTGTTCTCGGCGATGCGGTTCGCCAGTATAGTCGGGATCGAGTATGAGCACACGAGCAGGTCGGCCATGCCGATGTTCACAACCAGGATGTTCGTGGCCGACTTGAGCTGCTTGAATCGCGTCACGGAGAGGATCGTGAGCAGGTTTCCACAAACTCCAACGCACATTCCCGCGATAAGAAAGGCGATGTCAGCGACTTTGAGCTCCGGTGGATCGGCGTCCACTAGTTCAGTGTTATTGTCGTTTGAAAAATAAAAAAATGTACAGTTCTTGCCGTCATCCATCTACCAATTCTCTGAAGTCCTTGAGTTCCAACCGATTTTTTGACAATTGTGTCTGAAAACGTTATAGTTTTATTACTTTTTTATTCAGTTTAACAAAGAAATGGCTGACAGAAATACCTATCTGGTATGCATGAGTGATTCTGTTCTATTGGAGACTTAGCATAAAGTACAATGTAAGTGGGTTTCTAAAACATATTTTGTGTCAAGAGCTTTCAGAGTGTCGATAATAATGAACAAGCTTTATTAGCTGCATGCTACACTATTGGTAAATCTGTAGTCGAAAGCCTTCAAGTCAATATTTGACACTGGTATAGAAACTATGTTTAATGGGAATATCTTACCTTCTCAGTGTTTATATTGCAGGTCTTGTTTGGTAGTTTCAAAATTTTGTGTGCTAAATCGATTTTATTCCTGAAGCAAGCACTGAAGTCGTAAAACTCGAAATATTGACGAAAACAGACCGCTTGAGGCTGAAAGCGAGGAACGAACACTCGGTTTGTCTCCGCTATGGAAAAGCTTTTTATTCTCTTCAGAGCAGCCAATCATTGAGCAGCTTTGTGAGGGAGCGAATGCTGTCTAGATACTCGTATATACGCATCGGGAGACTTTACGATTTATAAGTCGATTTAGATATTTCTGGCAGGTTATTTTCTGCAGGGGCAAATGATGTGCAGTAGAGTCGCGACGTCTGAAAACTTTAAAACTGACGTCAAACAAATCCGCTACTACCTGAACACCCTGCAGACGCTTCCTCGTAGCAGGCAGCTTTGCTAGCTTAAAGTGGCTGCGTTACAGCCAATTAATGTTTTGAAAAAAGATCACAGAACCCCAATTATGGCTATATCAAGAGACAGCTAAAGACAAACAGGTGCAGGCTCGTAACCTGTTCGGGTAGGTTGGCAGGGCATAGAAAGACTGCAACAAGGAAAATAATTCATTATATTTTAGCTCATAGTTAATGTTCAAAATTAGATACAAAAACCACTAAATTGCGTCCTATTCTACTTTCAACTTGCTTCACGCGCGCAAAAATGCTTTTTGCCACGTTAATAGCTATTTGTCTTCTTGTTCTTGCTTCCTTCCATTTGTGCAAATAGCAACTGGACTGGATCTATCTATCCATTTATTTATCTATCTATCTATCTATCTATCTATCTATCTATCTATCTATCTATCTATCTATCTATCTATCTATCTATCTATCTATCTATCTATCTATCTATCTATCTATCTATCTATCTATCTATCTATCTATCTATCTATCTATCTATCTATCTATCTATCTATCTATCTATCTATCTATCTATCTATCTATCTATCTATCTATCTATCTATCTATCTATCTATCTATCTATCTATCTATCTATCTATCTATCTATCTATCTATCTATCTATCTATCTATCTATCTATCTATCTATCTATCTATCTATCTATCTATCTATCTATCTATCTATCTATCTATCTATCTATCTATCTATCTATCTATCTATCTATCTATCTATCTATCTATCTATCTATCTATCTATCTATCTATCTATCTATCTATCTATCTATCTATCTATCTATCTATCTATCTATCTATCTATCTATCTATCTATCTATCTATCTATCTATCTATCTATCTATCTATCTATCTATCTATCTATCTATCTATCTATCTATCTATCTATCTATCTATCTATCTATCTATCTATCTATCTATCTATTTTATCTATCTATCTATCTATCTATCTATCTATCTATCTATCTATCTATCTATCTATCTATCTATCTATCTATCTATCTATCTATCTATCTATCTATCTATCTATCATCTATCTATCTATCTATCTATCTATCTATCTATCTATCTATCTATCTATCTATCTATCTATCTATCTATCTATCTATCTATCTATCTATCTATCTATCTATCTATCTATCTATCTATCTATCTATCTATCTATCTATCTATCTATCTATCTATCTATCTATCTATCTATCTATCTATCTATCTATCTATCTATCTATCTATCTATCTATCTATCTATCTATCTATATATCTATCTATCTATCTATCTATCTATCTATCTATCTATCTATCTATCTATCTATCTATCTATCTATCTATCTATCTATCTATCTATCTATCTATCTATCTATCTATCTATCTATCTATCTATCTATTTTATCTATGATGTAACCACGCTCTGGTCGCGGGATAGGGCATGGGAACTTTTTCGTAAGTGCCTCCTATCCCGTGTACCCCCCTGCACAGAGCCGTCGAGACTCGGCCAGGTTTCCGACCAGGCCTGGAGACTCCCGCTCTGCTGCACCCCCCTGCTGCCTTGGTTCCGTCTCCCCTGCCGCCACACCTGCCTTTCCGGAGCTCCCTGTCCCTCTCTGTACCCTCCCCTCTACCTTATCTCCCCTGCACTCCACCCTATTCTTCTGGTACTTCCCCTATCCCCCCTCTTTTTGTCTCTCTCTGCACTCTTTTCTTGCGCTGTCCCCTCTTTCTCTACGTCTACTTACAGTATGTTGTGTGCTCACCGTCCTCCCATCCTTTCCCAAACTCCCAAACGGTGACGCAAGTCGTGTGACCCCTTCTTCCCCCCGATGACTCATCGATGACTCACCCCCCTCTCTTGCGCAACCTTTTCTCATGCCATTGTTCTCCTCCCAAAATTTCTCATGCGACACCCACCCCACCTCCGCTTCTATTGTTCTCGTTTTTGATTCTTTTGTTCTCTCGACCCCCACCAATTATCACATTTTCTCCGATTTTCTCTTTCTTTTGTTCTCGTTTTCGCACCTAATTATCACCTTTTCCCCAATGTTTACTTTTCCATTGTTCTCAGTTCTCCCCAAATCTCCCCGTTTTCCAATTCCTTTGTTCTCGACCCCAGCCCTATTGTTCTCAATGTTTGCTTGCGCAACACTTTCGCAACCACCCGCTGCGCCAATTTTCCCCCCACCCCACCTCCGGATTGCGCAATTTCCCTATGTCTCATGTTGCTATGCCGGTCTCATGCTTCTCATCATGACTCATTCTGACGTCATTCTGCCGGCAGCCAATCAGAGAGAGGGAGCCATGGTAACGACCTTGAGGAGGCGGCTGTGAGGTCTATAAAAGGAAGCGATTTCGGCATGAGAATCCTCAAGCTCTTCCACCTTTGCCTCTCCTCGTCCTTCTTTGGACTTGCTGTCAGATTGAGTTCTGACCCATTCGTCTATAAGACGAATCCCTGCCGGTCCGCGGTCCGCTACCGCTAAGTTATCTTCAGCTCCCCAAGTGAGCTCGCCTATCGGCCCGCGGTCTGACACCGCCCAGCATCATCAGCTCCGCCTGATCTACACCAGCGCCTCGTCGCCTCAGCGCATCGCCGCTTCACCATCTGCCTGACTGCAGCCTACAGCCGCCCTCGGTCACTCCGCCTCTCTCTCTCTCTCTCTCTGTGCAGCTGCCGGTAAGTTCCTGTTACTAATTTGTGCTCTAATTGCCTTTGCTTATCCGGGGTTTGCCTATTTTCCATTGTCTGATTAGAGAACTGAGCCAATTGTGATACCGTATCTTTTGCTGTATTTTACTCAATAGTGAAGCCGCCTAATTGCCTGATTATTCGCCTAAGGGCCTAATTATTAACTATTAACTAACTTCATCATTATTCAATCCTTCGCCATCATTTAGCTCATGGCTTGCTAAGCCTTTCTCCCGGGGTGGCAAAGCATAAGGAAGTTTGGGTAAGCTAATGGCCTCTCCCCGTGCAAAGCCCGCCTGTGAGTGCGTGCTGCGGGGCCGCGTGTGCGTGCAGTAGAGGGATTAGCGAGTCTTGGCACAGAATGGCAGTAGGAAGGTTGCAACCCCATGCTAACGCGTCCCTTCGCCCTGAGCAATCTAAACTAGAGACAGTACATGTTCGCCTCATACTACTCTTAGTAATCAAAGTCGCAAGTTAGCCTCGCTCACAGCCACAAAGGATCCCCTGCTGAGAAATCCTCCAGGATTGAGCCCAGAGTTCCCGATCATGCCCCAAGCAGAGTCCCTGTACTCGGCTGCATGCGTCTCCCCTGTTAGCCTAAATCCCTGGTAACCAATCCAGGCGGGGCTCTAGCCTCGAGAGGTCTGGTAGAAAGATCCAGGTGCGCCAGGTCACATAGAGTGGTGGCAGCCACTCGGTCATACCATGACGAGTGACCAACTATTGCACCTTGGCTACAGGTGGGGTCCATGTGGGTCCTTGGCCCTCTGGTCACGAAGCGCTACCAAAGCTACTAATCATGTGGGCGGGACAGTCTGGTGCTGGAGGTCCGTCAGGTCATTGCCCGGTCATAGGCAGCCTACGGTCATCGCCCCCTCTAGCCAAGCGTTCGTCTCTCAGTAGGAGCGGACAGGCGACAAGGGCGGTTACATCATCTATTTGAAATGATTTCATCAAAAGAAATTTTTAAACAAGGAGCCTCCCTTTCCCCTCCTAAGACGACTTGAAATCCCAATGGATTACCAAAGGATTTTCCTTTCGGATTGGAGTAATTTCAGTCCACAGCGAGATGAAACATCAATGCACTTAAAATGTCCGAAATTTCGTTGCGAATATTTTTTGAATTTTTGCGCTATACATGCCGCTAGATCTTTCGTTGGTAGTGGGTTTTTAGATTTTTAATTTGATTAAACTTCTAAACTCAGTGCGTGAGTTGCTGTGTTGCTGTAATTTTGATGAGTTCCGTGTTGATCACGCTTTTCGATAATTACTTAACGGACTGAGATAGCAGCTGCAGCTTCAATAATCAGTCTCTTTTAATCTTTTTCGGTTAAAGATTTTAATCTTTTAGAAATCATTTTAACAAAGATTACAATGCTTGTAAAATTCGATTGCTGCATGCTCAAGTGCAGGTCAGACAGCGTCTTTTTTTATAATCGATCGAGAGCGATTTCCCTTTTTAAAGAAAAAATTAACAGAAATCACGATTTAACGCTTGCCACGTCATTCTTTGCATTGAATGCCTGTAGCGATTATTTATTCAGTGTCTTAGTGTGCGTATATCGCACTACGAGCATATTGAGACTTCTCAGTGACCGTCTAGGTCCCCGCGTCTTTCCAGCTAGAGAGGAGGGCAAATTAAAAGAAAACACAAACGAAAAAACACGACACCCCGCCCAACGGCCAGGCGCGATTAGCTAAACAGCCGAGGCCACTAGCCCTCCAACCCACCACCCGGGGGGGGGCACCGAGCCCGCCGCCAGACCGAGCCAATCAGAACGCAGTAAACAAAAAATAGTACACAAAAGGCGTGACTGGCGCCAGGCAATTTACGGCACGGAAATAATGATAACAAAGGTAGGAGGGATGAATCACTACCAGCTAAAGCTTAAGCCACACGACAAGTCACAGTCGGGTGCATACAGCTTCAGTCACACAACGACTGGAGGACAGGGTGCCCTTGCACTGAAACAAAAAAGCAAAACACGACATTTGTTAGTTAAGTCTGTGAACGATGTGAACCAGAAATAATGCTTAGTGACTTTTTTTAAAAAGCTCAATGCTCAATAATCAAAAGATATCCGAGCAAAAGATATCTCAGCAAATTTAGTTAAAAATGACAGATCTCGATCGGCGCCACCGCGGCAGGTCGCTTGCAGGCGCGGCAAGCAAAGGCAGCGCGAATCAGGTGCAGGTAGCTGCGTCGAATGCTCGGATTCAGCACGCCGTAGATGATCGGGTTCAGCGTCGAATTGAACACGGCGAGCCACGTGATCACCTTGTGCGGAATTCTTCCTACGTGGTCGATGAACTTATCAATGTACACGTGGATGCTGTAGGGACCCCAGCACAAGTTGAACACAATGAAAGCGGTCAGCACTGGAGCAAGAGCCTTCCACTCCTTGTTGACACATCTGTCGTCATTTGTATTCGCCAAAGAGTTCTCGACCTCCTTACGAATCCGGAACAGCTTGTAGAACAGGCTGATGTAGCAACTGGCGGCCAGCATTGACGGAACCGCGACTCCCAGCAAAGTGAGCAGTAGGCTCAGTGCAAACGGCGAGTCATTGTCGTAGTAGAAGCAGATGAACGCCTCGGGAATGTATCCGAATCCTCTCTGCCACCAGAAAAAGCTGCTGATGAGAAACCAAAACACCCAGCAGGCTACGCAGTATGCAATCACCCTGCAGTCCGTGAAGTGCCTCTGGTACGCGACTCGGTGCATGACGCACAGGTTCCGAGCTACAGCGATCAGCGTGAAGCTGAAGTTGGACACTCCAGCGGCCGAGAACAGCGCGTACGCGTTCACGCGACAAATGACGTCGTGAAAGACATTGTTCTCGGCGATGCGGTTCGCCAGGATAGTCGGGATCGAGTATGAGCACACGAGCAGGTCGGCCATGCCGATGTTCACAATCAGGATGTTCGTGGCCGACTTGAGGTGCTTGAATCGCATCAGGGAGAGAACTGTTAGCAGGTTTCCACAAACTCCGATGCACATTCCGGTGATGAGAAAGACGATGTCAGCGACTTTGAGCTTTGTTTGATTCACCTCCTCGGAGTCGGTGACGTTCTGATCATTTACATGTAGGCTGCTCATGCTTTAGCTGCTGTTTGCCTAAATGATTTTGAGGAAGGCATAGCTATTCGATAAAATTTAATACCAGAATTAAGCCAAGTTCGATGGTTTGATGATGCTGCTTTCAAAATCTGTTCCTATAAAACTCAAGTAATTATTTAGGACATTAGGTCTTTAACAAAAAACCAGTATTTACGAGGAGCGCGATCGCAGAATAGCATCGAGTTTCAAATTTTCTGCAAGCATTATTTGTGTAACGTGCAACTGCCAATAAAACACAATTGACGCTTACGTACCATTCAGTGAGCTCGAACTGGTAAATTAAACTTTAACCTGGTATTGCATGTATAAAGACTCAGCCTATTTTAGTTGGGGTAGCAGAGATCCGAGGTTGAGTGAGTAGGAATATTATAGCAGTTTGCCGAGCCAATAGCAGAGCTGAGAGCTATTCAGGCTTAGGATTTACGGAAAATGAGCTTCAGGACCTCAGGCTTCACCGTCCCAGATTTTTCTGGGGAATTCTGTACCGGACACACACGCTTTCCGGTGCTGCATTTTCAACAAAAAGCCTCTCGAAGCAAAGTCAGTATCCTGGCAGGATAACACAGCGAATGCATTGGTTTAAAAGTCAGGTTTTGCTTATTCGTCACGAACCTGATGGAAAATCACTGTCTGGAGTGCACTTGAAATGCAGCGTAGTGCCCCAGCACTTTGTTATCCCTCTGTTTTGAGCTTTCCTTTTTCAATTTTAAAAAACTGATAATGAGGAAAAATATAAAAGAATTGTTTTTATATAACTTGCAAGATGCTAGTTGAACACGTGATTGATATAATACTCGTAGTTCATGAAAGAAATTTTCATGAGGCTGACTTGGATTAGCATTGCGCCGGATAATCAGTGACAGCATCTATACCTAAAAGTACACCATCCACTGAAAACAGTCAGATACCTGTTTCTGACTTATTTGCCTTCTTCACCCAGCCATAAACACGCATCGTCCTTCTCCTATCACTTTCAGAGTGCACAGAAGTTTTTTTATTTTGCCTTTTCTTTTAAAGACGGAATTTTTTGGGCCATGCGAGAGGTTTTACGATTCAACTCTTTATTCGTCTACTTTCATCAGTAGTCTAAATTGAATCTCGAGAATAATGTTTCAAAACATAAAATAGACTGACTTTACTTTTTTTCTCGCCTTCCAATTCTCACTCAGATTAAACCAGTGCGAGACTTAACCGAGGAGGCATCGGGTGTCAAATCCGCAGTGAAAACTCCCCATTCTGCCTCTCCGGTGTCGAGAATACAGAGCGCTTCATCAGTACTGCTCTGTCTTTAATTACCCAGTACCAGGACTGGCTCATCCATTTCTGCCCAAACCCGTATTCTGACTCGAGAATCTCTGCCAGCTCGTCCGCTACTTAAGGGCTACCGCAGGCGAGCGACAATCCACCTTATTGTATTGTCTCCTATTGTATCGACAATGCACCAGCACCACCGGATTTCCCTGATCGACATCGCAGCACCAGCTGTCCGCGGTCGCCAGGGGGTGGCATCTGGAGGCCTGGAGCCCCTGCAGCTATTCTATCTCTCCCATTCCCTCCTGATCACTCTCTCCTCTTCCCTCCTGATCACTCTCTTCCCTTCCCTCCTGATCACTCTCTTCCCTTCCCTCCTGATCACTCTCTTCCCTTCACTCCTGATTAATCTCTCCCATTGCCTCCTGATCACTCTCTCTCCTTCCCTCCTGATCACTCTCTCCTCTTCCCTCCTGATCACTCTCTCCCCTTCCCTCCTGATCCCTCTCTCCCCTTCCCTCCTGATCACTCTCTCCCCTTCCCTCCTGATCACTCTCTCCCCTTCCCTCCTGATCCCTCTCTCCCCTTCCCTCCTGATCACTCTCTCCCCTTCCCTCCTGATCACTCTCTCCCCTTCCCTCCTGATCACTCTCTCCCCTTCCCTCCTGATCACTCTCTCCCTTTCACTCCTGATCACTCTCTCCCCTTCACTCCTGATCACTCTCTCCCCTTCCCTCCTGATCACTCTCTCCCCTTCCCTCCTGATCACTCTCTCCCCTTCACTCCTGATCACTCTCTCTCTTCCCTCCTGATCACTCTCTCCCCTTCACTCCTGATCACTCTCTCCCCTTCCCTCCTGATCACTCTCTCCCCTTCCCTCCTGATCACTCTCTCCCTTTCACTCCTGATCACTCTCTCTCTTCCCTCCTGATCACTCTCTCCCTTTCACTCCTGATCACTCTCTCCCCTTCCCTCCTGATCCCTCTCTCCCCTTCCCTCCTGATCCCTCTCTCCCCTTCCCTCCTGATCACTCTCTCCCTTTCACTCCTGATCACTCTCTCCCCTTCCCTCCTGATCACTTTCTCTCTTCCCTCCTGATCACTCTCTCATCTATCCTCCTGATCACTCTCTTCCCTTCCCTCCTGATCACTCTCTCCCCTTCCCTCCTGATCACTCTCTCATCTATCCTCCTGATCACTCTCTCCCCTTCCCTCCTGATCACTCTCTCCCCTTCCCTCCTGATCACTCTCTCCCCTTCCCTCCTGATCCCTCTCTCCCCTTCCCTCCTGATCACTCTCTCCCCTTCCCTCCTGATCACTCTCTCCCCTTCCCTCCTGATCACTCTCTCCCCTTCCCTCCTGATCACTCTCTCCCTTTCACTCCTGAGCACTCTCTCCCCTTCACTCCTGATCACTCTCTCCCCTTCCCTCCTGATCACTCTCTCCCCTTCCCTCCTGATCACTCTCTCCCCTTCACTCCTGATCACTCTCTCTCTTCCCTCCTGATCACTCTCTCCCCTTCCCTCCTGATCACTCTCTCCCCTTCCCTCCTGATCACTCTCTCTCTTCCCTCCTGATCACTCTCTCCCTTTCACTCCTGATCACTCTCTCCCCATCCCTCCTGATCACTCTCTCCCTTTCACTCCTGATCACTCTCTCTCTTCCCTCCTGATCACTCTCTCCCTTTCACTCCTGATCACTCTCTCCCCTTCCCTCCTGATCCCTCTCTCCCCTTTCCTCCTGATCCCTCTCTCCCCTTCCCTCCTGATCACTCTCTCCCTTTCACTCCTGATCACTCTCTCCCCTTCCCTCCTGATCACTTTCTCTCTTCCCTCCTGATCACTCTCTCTCTTCCCTCCTGATCACTCTCTTCCCTTCCCTCCTGATCACTCTCTCCCCTTCCCTCCTGATCACTCTCTCATCTATCCTCCTGATCACTCTCTCCCCTTCCCTCCTGATCACTCTCTCTCTTCCCTCCTGATCACTCTCTTCCCTTCCCTCCTGATCACTCTCTCTCTTCCCTCCTGATCACTCTCTTCCCTTCCCTCCTGATCACTCTCTCCTCTTCCCTCCTGAACAATATCTCCCCTTCCCTCCTGATCACTCTCTTCCCTTCCCTCCTGATCACTCTCTCCTCTTCCCTCCTGATCACTCTCTCATCTATCCTCCTGATCACTCTCTTCTCTTCTTTTTGATCACTCTCGCTCCTTTCTTCCTGATCAAATGAAGCCCTTTATTTAAAAAATCAATTGACGAGGCTCATGGTTGCGCAGAGAGCTTCATTCTTATCTAGAAATTTACAAAAGCCAATGCAGTTGGCATAGGGGTCGATGCAAAACTGACGCGAAACAGACTCAATTATTTTGATTGCGTCTGGGATTTTAAAAAAATACTTGAATGCCGCAATGAGAAAGTGAGGCAAGCTTGAAACAGATGCAGCGAGTAAGCAGGAGCGCAGAGCATAGGCAATTATCTCACCAGGCTTTGTGGGAAAAATCGGCAATAAAATGAATTGACTTGAAAATAATTGATCAGATAGAAATCTCAGTAAGCTCGTGGTAACCCCAGTTATCGGACATGGACTACGACCGGATTTCGAACTCAACGACCAATGCGAGCACCCAGACTCAGCCCTGGTTCCTGGATCCGGGTTGGGCCACTTTTTTGTGGAGCGTCTTCATCTGGCTGTTCCCGCTGCTCTGCCTGCCCGCCAGCTGCCTTAACGCCATCGCCTTTGTCGTCATCGCCATCCGAAAGATCTTCCCACCCGTGGCTCGGCACTATCTGCTGCTCATCACGGCGCACAACTGCGTCATCCTGTCTCTGAAGGCGGCTACTCACTACTTCGGCTTCTTCCGCTCGGGTACCGACCGGCCCTGGTTGTGGTTCACGTCGCCACGCTTCTGGGGTCCAGCCTCCTGTGTCCTGTACGAGTTCTTCTCCTACTACCTGTACTCCTGCACGCCTTTCTTCCAGGTGCCACTGACGCTGGACAGCCTGTTGGCCGTAGCGGCTCCGCTGCGGTCCCGCGCCAAACTGGGCGGCCTGCTGGGCGGACGCCGCTGCCGTCGCGGCCTCCTGATCGGCGTTCTGGTCGCCGCTGCCTGGGCCCCAGCGCTGCTAGCCGCCCAGCGGGTCTGGGTGACGGACCCGCTGCCGACCTGCGGGGTGCGTGGTGGCCCCGGCCTGCAGAAGGCGCTGGCCGTCATGGAGATGGCCTACGGTGTGGCTCTACCGGCGCTCCTGCTCGCTGCTGGATCAATCGCGACCGTTGCCCTGCTCGTTCGGCACCAGGGGAGGCTCAGGCAGCGACTGCCGATGACAGCGAGCTGCACTGCTGGCGCCAACTGCGCCACCGCATTGAGCAGTCGAAGTCGCCAAGCGGTGCGTCTGCTAATAACTCCGCTACTGATGAACCTCCTGTTCGTGCTGAGCATCCTGCCCTGGCCAATCAACCTGCTGCTGGACCCCGGTCTTGCGGCTGCCGCTGCCGGGGTTGCTGAAGCCCCAGCAGATTTGCATATCCGCTGGAGGGTGCTGAACACCGTGCTTTACCTGTACCACGCATTCAACTGGATCGGCTTGTTTGCTGGTGAAAAGTTTCGCAATGAGCTGATTAATTGCTTGACAGTCTGCTGCTGCCGCTGCTTCTGCCTGTCAGCGCGAAGAGCTCTGCAACAACGTCGACCAGGTCCCGTTGAGCTGCCAAGGCCGCCTGTGCATCAGCAACTGACTCGACTGTAGTGTGAGCATCTTTTGCGATAGCCTTGTATTCTATTAGTTAGGTTTTGCATTATTGTTATTGAATTGTTATTTTGCTTTAGTTTAGTCATACGTTTTTGGTGTACTTTTTCCTTGTTAGTTAGAATCAATTTTGCGTAAACAGGCTAGAAATCAGACGCCATCTGTGACTCAGCGGAGGGTTGAGTTCGTCTGCGAACCCCAGCTTTGCGCGGCCAGCCAATCAGAACCGGCCTGGACCCTGGCACGCGGCAAGTTCAATTCTACCCGGCGCCGCGGGCACAGTGCAATTCGGCTTAAGCAGGCGGCCGGCCAGACGACCACCACCCGGCTTGAGGGGGGTTTTGAGGGGTTGTGACTCTGACTATATATGAAAGTGTGTTTTGGCAATCGGATCTCGCCTTCTTCTCGCCTCTCTTCCCCGGTTTTGTCTTGTCCAGTTCCCGACCGGTGGCCTAGCTGTTTCCCTTTGGTTCGCGCTTTGAGGCGCCTGAATTCATCACCCCCGGTCCATATTTTTGTTCCCGCCCAACCGCTTTAGTCTTGTGGCGTAACGTCTACGGCAAATTCCTGTCTGAAGTCGTCGCTATCAAGCGCGGTTAGATAGAGACTGTCGGATCTGATCAAGTACGCGGCCTCGACCCCGAGGGCCCCAGTGTTACACTGAAGGGCAGTGCCGATAGAACTTAGTCGGTACTCCGTTGAACGGTCGGTTCGGCAGGGCTCTCGTTTGAGTGTAGGTTCTGGCTTAGGCCAGGGGTTAGGAGTCTTTCTCCGTGGTCCTGTGTTCGGTGCCTTCTCCTTCTTCTTCTTCAGCTGAGATCCGCTTGTCAGTGCGTAATATAATCATTATTATTAATCGTTATTATTCGTTATCATCAGTCTAATTATCTGCGCCGCGAATTGCTTGAATCCTGTAGCTTGAATAACCGAATTAAATCGTCTAGCCAATTGTCAGTTGTATCACGTAGGATTATCACTCTCTAAATCTTCCGGTTTGTGTTCCCTCGTGTTCTTTATTTTCTTGTACTGTACCTGCGGCTATTGGAGAAAGACTGGTAGGACTCGCCGACCGGCGATAGGCGATTAGAATTAATAGCTTTAAAATCTCCAAACGCTCCAAGTAGGTTTGTCTAGGGCCTAAATAATTGCTTACCGTGCATGCTATTATCTAATTGCCTTATTTATCACACGACTTTGATAGCAATGTCCGAGCGACACTTTAGTTACTTAGAATCTAAGAAACGATCTAGAACCCCTTTCTACAATGTGAATTCAGGGCTAGTCGTCCTCAAGGGGCCTTCAACTTTAAAAAGCGCTGTCAAAAACCAATGAGTTTAAATGAAATTCAACACCTGCATCCACATGTGCTTACAATTTTGTTTAAGAATTTTTTTGCGATTGCTGTAGAGCAACTAAGAGCAACAGACTACTAGACTTCTGAGGTTGAAATCTCTCGATTGCGGCGCCAATCCGGACATCCATTGGTGGAGAATGAGTGCCGTAGGCGCTTTATTTAGGAAAGGACTCAAAACATTAAATTTTTATTTAATGAATAAGCCAATGGTACAGATTTGGTATAATTTCAGTTATTACACAGAAACCGGTCTATACGAGGGTGCGAGCTGTAAATGTTTAAATAAAATTCTGTCAGTAGTAATTATTAATAATAATAAATTGTAATCAAGGACGTTCCTACTAAAAATCAACTCTATGCAAATAACCTGAAACCGCCATCCATTTTGCTGACCCTAAAGTGCAAACAAAAGTACTGATGAAATAAACGACTTTTTCCCTCACCAGGCATGCTGACATTCCATGCCTTGTCAGTCGCCCCTTATGCCTGTATGTCGCATCTGAACTTAGATATTGATTATAACCCTTTGTTCACTGCGATTAGTGCCATAATATTTTGAGAATTGAGTACTCCATGAGACAAACGCAAATCTAAAGACTAAAAGGTAATTTGAAAACGGTAATCCTAAGATTCTGTTTCCAACACAAAATGAGTAACTGTACCTTTACCTGGCAATTCCAATCAAGTTATCTGATAAATCAACGTTAGTTAAAATCTCAATTATCAACAGGTTTTCCAACCGCAAAATTTCCCCTTTTCTGAGAGCATTCTGAGATCACATACATGTAGTTACGAACTATGATTACACAGCATAAAATATTTAGCTTTCTTTCAAAGCTATCACAAATAAATTGTATTTAGCTATAAAGTCTGTCTGTAAAGAGCCAGTCCACACGCTGATCTAAATTTTCATTGCTAGTACATGTTGGTCTCAGATCTCAATGTGTGCCACGGACGCTGTCCGCTTTAAGGAGCAACAGACAAGCGCTGCTTTGATAAGTCGCGCGTAGCTGCGCCGAAAGTTTGAGTTCAGCACGCCGTAGATGATCGGGTTCAGCGTCGAGTTGAAAACAGCGAGCCAAGTCATCACCTTGTGCGGAATTCTGCCTGCGTGGTCGATGAACTTATCAATGTACACGTGAATGCTGTAGGGACCCCAGCACAAGTTGAACACAATGAAAGCGGTCAGCACTGGAGCAAGAGCCTTCCACTCCTTGCTCATAGAAGAATTGCCTGTATTGCCAATTGAGCTCGTAGCCTCCTTGCGAATCTGGAACAGCTTGTAGAACAGGCTGATGTAGCAACTGGCGGCCAGTAGTGACGGAACCGCGACTCCGAGCAAGGTGAGCAGTAGGCTCAGTGCAAACGGCGAGTCATTGTCGTAGTAGAAGCAGATGAACGCCTCGGGAATGTATCCGAATCCTTTCTGCCACCAGAAAAAGCCGCTGACGAGAAACCAAAACACCCAGCAGTTTACGCAGTATGCAATCACCCTGCCGTCCGTGAAGTGCCTCTGGTACGCGACTCGGTGCATGACGCACAGGTTCCGAGCTACTGCGATCAGCGTGAAGCTGAAGTTGGACACTCCGGCGGCCGAGAACAGCGCGTACGCGTTCACGCGACAAATGACGTCGTGAAAGACATTGTTCTCGGCGATGCGGTTCGCCAGGATAGTCGGGATCGAGTATGAGCACACGAGCAGGTCGGCCATGCCGATGTTCACAACCAGGATGTTCGTGGCTGACTTAAGCTGCTTGAATCGCGTCACGGAGAGGATCGTGAGCAGGTTTCCGCAAACTCCGACGCACATTCCGGCGATAAGACAGACGATGTCGACAATTTTCATCTCTAGAGAATCGGAATCATCTAGCTCGATGTCTGTCGCATTTGTTAAGCTGTAGTTGCAGATGCTGTTTTCATCCAATTGATGCGGCATAGTTTCTCTTGGTAATTATTATTAAATGTTTTCTCAGATATCATGGAAAGGTTAGGGCTAATAGTACCTCTCAACCCAATTGCTGAATCTATAGAGGCTCGCTGTTTAAGAAGCAGCTCTTGACAATGCGTTCGGAAATCTGAGCTACAGCTAGTAGTTGTATCCGGCGGGTCCCTCAGTCCGTGATAGTTTTTGCCTCTGGTTTTATCTTACAGAGCTGGGCCAATCACTATGCGGTTTTTCTGTGAGCATCTTAATAGATTAGCAAATCGCTATTGGGTTGTTTTTCGACCGTATTGTCTGATTTTAGGGAATTTGTACCAGAAAGAAGTACATTGTACTAATTCTTCCCTGTTATTATCGCTTTCGACGATCTAAATCAGAATTAAGTCAAACAAAAAGAGCCTCTATATGTTTCCTATACAAACCAGCGTGCGCGATGTTAAGAAAAACATGGCCATAGACTATAAGTACTGAAAAAATATATGGTATCACCCCGATAGATTTGGTCGACGGCAAGGACAACTTGATCAACTTTGTCCTTGGCCAGTAAATGCAGTCCTCAGCCACTCTTGAGGCCAAATCAATGAATCCATGGGGGTGATACTTTATTTTTCCCTCATTTGACTGACCTATAGAGTCAAATTCTGTAGTCTATGGTAGAAAACCGGAAGAAAGAAGGAAGAGTACGAGCTAGAGAGGAAAGCGAGGATTAGACGCAAGAAAGAAAGGAGAGACGATAATTTTTACACCATATTCTTTCTCTGCTAGGCAATTATGGATTTTCCATGTGATTTTCATGTAGAAATTGACCATAGATTTTCGGAGTCTATTCCTGGAGCCGAATGCAAGCGTCAAGAGCAATGAGCAACAGCAGGCACAATATGACTACGGAGGAGGAGGAGATCGATCAGAATATGGAAGACCAAGTACCCGGAGAATACGGGATACGAGAAGAAGAAGAAGAAGAAGAAGGCCCGCGGAAGGTGGACGAGCATCTCTAATGGTATTTAAAGTGTTCCTCGAGATTTCAAAGTCGGACTTCAATTTTTTATTGAAGTTCTTTATACTCCAGGTGCGGAATAAAGACGGTGAGAGATGTTGCGCGTCGACTCTTAAGGACTTCTTGTTTATGAAACAATTGCATATGCAAGCTGTATTATAGCGAAACTGGAGTCTTTGGAAGGATAAAGATACGTTGTACCGTGTTCCTTCGCCATTTTTGGCCATTTATTTGGTCAGATAAATTCTGCAACGTTTTTAATTGGTTGACGAATTTATTTAGCCCAGCCAAAACAACTATAAATTGAATAATTGGATAAATTAACCAACAAGGGACCTTAAAGGGGTGAAGAATCAATAAATTAAGAATCAAAATGAGACGCAGTCTATCAATGCGAGAACGAGTCCCTCAGCGTGTTTCATTCTCGTGCATCTGAACTTAAACTCTACTCTGATCATCCATTCTAGATTCTTACCATAGACTAAATTTGTTCCATCCCTATACTCGTACCCTGCATCTTCGAAAGAGGCAATTAGCTGATCAGATTTTAGAGCAGCAATGGATATCAAAGAAAGAGTAATAACAATTTAAATAATGATTTCTAAATGCTACTCTGCATCTTAGACAGAGAATAGGGTGTCGAAAGTAATTAAAATCTGATTCGGAAATATCAGATACTTTTACAGTCAATAAGTAAATATCCTTTTTCTCATTCTATTTCCTATTTCTTTCCACTGTTTTAGAGCTTTCAAAGCACCCGTCAGTCAGTCGTATTTCACAAAGCGGGGCGACATGTTGGGTGTAATGACTAAAGTGAGAGGCCTGAGATGCTGAGATGAAAGCTTCACAGTGGGCTGATCGATAATTTATATACTTGTGAACGATGAATATAGTCACATACGAGTACTGTAAGCAGGGTAAATGCACGCATATTGAGGCCAGGCTACTCTGGGGGACCCGGCCCCGCCCCCTACTACGAGACTACATGTACGACGCTGTTTTCAATTGACATCCATTTTATTTGCTCTCGACGATTTTCTCTCTCAAAGATTTTTGCAAAATATTAGAGTACGTGTTCCCATTAGTGGATAATTGCAGCACCGTTGCTTGCTCAGGAAGCGCAAAAAATCCGTGAGCACTAATGAGGATATTTTTTGACGAAAAATGGCAATGTTTTATATACAATTATCGCAATAAAACACGCTTCGCTTCATTGCAGATCGAGAAAAAACGTCACGCAAGGATGCAAATCCTTATTAGAAGAAATGCTATTCTTGAACCTAATCGTAAAATCCAGTAGAATTGTAAATAATCATTTACATTTATGGCTACATTACTGCAGCTAAATTTGCTTCCCATTAGGAAAGCTCGTCTTGTGATCGAATATCAGACAAAGTAGAACCGATTCTAGCTACTCCTCATTATACCGTTTCGACCAGGGTTTGTTTTTTGAGGTTGTCACGAACTTTGCGTCACACAACATGCGCATCTGATTTCCGCAGTCCGTGAAGTACCTCTAGTACACGACTCGATGAATGACGCACAGGTTCCGAGCTACTGCGATCAGCGTGAAGCTGAAGTTGGACACTCCATGGAAGTGTCGTCTGCAAGAGGCAGCAGAAGACGGCTGGCGCAGCGGTCTGAGGTCAAGATCACTGTCAATGCAGTTTCGTGCAGCCTAGTGCCCTACTAAAGACCTTGCAATCCAGGCTAAAAGATGACATGTATATTGATCGTATCGCGACCTTCTTAGTCATTTCTTCAGTTCATCTGGGCTTGTGTCATGTTTACTCTGTTTTCTTTCCCTCTCTGTCCAGTTTAGTCTTGTTATTCTTATCTCTCTTCCTCTCTGCCTTCCTGATTGGCTCTTAAATCTCGTCTGCTTCCTCAGTCGCGCACTCCACCCCTCCTAATTGCCTTCCCCCAGACCCCAGACTTACTGTCTGTTTTGTTTTCAACTCCAATGAAATATTTTAGTTATTTTATTAACAACGTTGTAGTATCTAACTGAATGAGCTCTCTAAATTATCTGCCGGCTTTACTATGAGTAGCGTTTGTGATAAATAGGCAATTAGATAATAGCATGCACGGTGAGCAATTATTTAGGCCCTAGACAAACCTACTTGGAGCGTTTGGAGATTTTAAAGCTATTAATCCTAATCGCCTATCGCCGGTCGGCGAGTCCTTCCTACCAGTCTTTCTCAATAGCCGCAGGTACAGTACAAGAAAAGAAAGAACACGAGGAACACAAACCAAAAGATTTAGAGAGTGATAATCCTATGTGATACAACTGATAATTGGCTAGACGATTTAATTTGATTACTCAAGTTACAGGATTCAAGCAATTCGCGGCGCAGATAATTAGACTGATGATAACGAATATAACGATTAATAATAATGATTGTATTACGCACTGACAAGCGGATCTCAGCTTTGAAGAAGAAGAAGGAGGCACCGAACACAGGACCACGGAGAAAGACTCCTAACCCCTGGCCTAAACCAGAACCTACTCTCAAACGAGAGCCCTGCCGAATCGACCGTTCAACGGAGTACCGACTAAATTCTATCGGCACTGCCCTT